>JAQGAU010002507.1:0-15328 GCA_034698045.1 Paramacrobiotus richtersi
GTCTCCTTGCAACGGGGCTTTGCCCCCTTTACGCAGTGGACATTACGGCATTTGTGAAGAAAAGAGAAGAAAAAAAAGCACACACACAGCAGGTGAACAGAAACAGTTCATGCTATAAATGAATAGCAACATACAGATCAGAAAACAGCTATAAAAAATCATATACCATCATCATATACCAGATATCATGGACCATCCGATTCCCAGCAGAGCAAAGCCACAAAAAGCCACTCTCCGCCGACCCAGACGAGGTGAGCTTTTGTGTTGTGCGCAATCTGATATAGAGAACGAATAAGTACGCACAGGAGGTGGGAATATGCGCACCGCTACTGCTGGAGATATGAGCTGTTTAACAGACCGCGGTCGATTGTACTCTGGCGCGTCTCAAACACTGCAGTCTTTTGACAATTTGGGGCGTCTTTCACAGACTAGGTAAATGGTTTTGTGCTCGAGGATGGAAAACGGCCCGATGGAGCCACCCTCGAGAACTGGTTTCGTGGACAGCCTTTGGTTTGGGACGTCACTGTACGTGATACTTTTTGCGATAGTTATGTGGATGCTACGTCAAGAATTCCGGCGCAGCCGCTGAGGAAGCGTTCGCATACAAGAACCACAAGTACAGAACTATTCGGGATCGTCGTTTTTTCGTTCCGTTGGCGTGTGAGTATTTTGGCACGTGGTGCAATGCCGCTGAGAAATTAATCCGAAAATCTGCACGTGTAAAAGTTCTCGATGTTTCCTTCTCGTACTGCTATAATCCAAGAAAATTCTGGCGTTTCGTCAAATGTTCATCTGATAAAGCCGGCATGCCTCCACTCAAACTGTCCAATGGGAAAACTGTCCAAAGAGAAGCTGACAAAGCCAGTGCTCTGAACGAACATTATCGCGAGTCATTTTCGAAATGCAACAATCATTGTAATTCAAACGATAAGAACCTTCAGTCTCCGAATGATGGCCGATGTGAAATTACAGGCTCAATGATTTTTGAACAGCTATCTAGACTATCTGTCAAACATCTAACGGAAGTTTTGAAATCTCTGACAAGCTCCTTAAGATCGCAGGCGAGGCAATAACTCTTCCATTAAAACTTTTTTTCGATTCTGTTTTAAGTGAAGGAAAATTTCCTAGCAAATGGAAAAAATTGTTTATCATTCCAATACCCAAGTCTTCTGCAGATTTAACTGCACCAGCTGGTTATAGGCTCATTTCAATTTTTGATCCTGTCTCGAAAATCTTTGAAAGATGCCTTGACTACTGGATTCGCGAGTTTTTAGCAGAAAAACAGATTTTGTTGGATCACCAGTTTGCATATAGGCACAGAAGGTCAACAGAGCTGCAGTTGTTTTCGGTTTCCAAAATTTTAACCGACTACATTTCTAACGGTATTGAAGTTGATGCTCTCTTTCTGGATTGTTCAAAAGCTTGCGACAAATGTTCTCACGAGAGCGTTGTATCCTCACTTACAGAAATGGGTTTGGCCAGTCAAATTGTACACTTGATTTCCGATTACCTCTGGGAACGCGTACAGTGTGTCGTAGTTGAAGAATCGTTTTCTGACTTGTCGGCTGTAAGTTTGTAACCAGTGGTGTTCCGCAGGGGTCTGTTCTGGGCCCACTTTTGTTCATTATTTTGTTTAATAACTTGCCAGCCGCAGTAAAAAACGGTAGTAAGGTTTTAGTATTCGCAGATGACATAGCATTGTTTCGTCCGCTAGTGAATAGCACAGACCGCGATCTCCTGCAAGAAGATGTTACAAGTGTTAATCAATGGCTAACCGACAGAGAGCTCTGCCTGAATGCGGCTAAATCTGTGCACATTTGCTTTTCTAAGAAGCGTTGTACCGACAACGTTAGTCGGTATGTTGTGAATGACATGCAGATTCCCACATCTGAGGTTGTGAAATATCTTGGCCTGTTACTAGATCGTCAGCTCACTTGGAAAGCCAGTACAGACGCGCTTGCCATTAAGTGTAACCGAAGAATCAGTTACATCAACCATCTTTTTCGTAAATCGGACTCCGGTGCTCGTCTGGCACTGTTTCAGTCCCTTGTTTTCCCTTTAACTGATTACTGCAGCTCTGTTCATCCGGTTTTCAAAATGTCCAGCGATAAACTAGAGCGTTGTCAGCATCGTTTCTTAAAATCGCTCCGCCTTGGTTCTGAAGAATCTGACTACAGAGGACGACTGGGTGAGCTAAACTGGCCCAGCTTTCGCGTTCGCCGCGTGATGAAAACGCTTATCTTCCTGTATAAGCTGCGATTTAATAGGGTCCCTCTGGGTGACCTTTTTTGTAGAACCAATGATTTTCATTATCTCGGCCTGTGGGTCTGTTTCAAGCAATACGCGAGCAACGGAACGCCTACGACACCATCCATTTCCACTAAAGTCAGTCCCGACTTCCATATGCGGTCATACTGTGGAAGCTGCACACGGGACACATCTCGCCAGCCTGATATCCTTATGGAATGAACTTGCCCTGCCCAGAGGTGCCTACAATTCCATTGGTTGTTTCCGGAGTGCCCTAGAGGCTATCGACTGGAGCGCTGTATCATGGATAAAAAAGGATCCGCTGTTAAATGGATATGTGTAAAGCGTTGCTGTTTTTATGTTTTTAGTTTTCTGTCTTTTTTCACTCGCATTGGTTTGTATGTATCTATATCGGTTTGTAGTTGTTTTATACGTTTCTAGGTCTAACTCGGATTGACTATGTGAACTGCTTTCTAATTGTATTCTGTCATGGTACCGTAATATGTCGATGAACTGCGTGTGTCTGATGCCAGGAGGGGACAACGTCTCGTTGCGGAAGGACAATAAACTATTATTATTATTATTATTATTATTATGTTTTGCTGTTAAAAGGCATTGGTAAAAAACTGTTTTTAAGAACGGGGGAAAGTCGTACGACTTGTTTTTTGTTTCAGCGTTGAGATTATGCGGGGCAACGTACAGTTAGTCCTGGCCCCGGTCCCGTTGCATGTAAACTGGGACATGTTTTTTATTTGATTTGATGTTGTTGAGTATTGTCATTGTATGTACCAGGGCGCTTGCTAATAAAACGATACGGTAAATGGTACGTGACCGGACGTTGCTTCTGGGCAGAACTGTTACTGGTCGAGGATAACAAACAGTTAGTCGATTTAAGCAAACCATTTGCAACTAAAAATGCTGGAGCGTATTACAAGATGAACACATAATTATAGAATGATGTAAGTTCAACGGCCACTTCTACCGGCCAATCGCGTCATCGGGTAGACTAGAAAGAATTAAGCTTTTTCCAGTTTCACCCAGACTCCATTCTTTGCTTTAAGAAAGCCAATATCGGTAATTTGCAACGGGATCTATACATACAACATAACACAACATCAGTGATGGCTTTAGCTATTAGCCACTACCGCAACTGGTACTGTACCTCAGTCCTTGAGCATGGAACAAATCGGTACTTGCGAAGCAAGGATACCATCACCAGCTTGATTTCATAGTACGCAAATCCTTAATAAAAACGTTCTCATCAGTGCGCATATTAAGTCAGCATCATGGTACTTACGCATGCCGATGCAGTTGCGCGGACCCTGGCCGAAAGTTTGGAAAGTGTATGGCTTGATTTTGTGTTTGTTCTCGTGCGAGAATCTAACAGAATAGTCTTAGCATAAAAGCACTGAAAATGACAAAAGGATTAACGCGAAGCGACGCACCGTTCAGGATCGTATGTTTCGGGTTCAGGCCAGTACTCCGCATCGTGCTGAATGGCATAGATAGGAATGCCGACAATCGTGCCCTCCTCCACAGTCAGTCCCTTGTACGTCCACTTCTCGTTGCACAAGCGTTCAGCACGCGCAACCGGCGGATACATACGAAGTGTCTCGTTGATGCAGCAGTCCAGGTACTCCATCTTAGCCAACAGCTCGTACGTCGCGACCTCCTTGTCACCCATGACCTGCTCGATCTCGTCGCGGAGACGGTCCTGGATATCCAGGTGTATGGTTAAGCAATATGTCAGGAAACTCAGTGTCGTGGCTGTGGTCTCGTAACCGGCCAAGAAAAAGATGACGGACTGGGCAACGAGTTCCTGAAATAAACCTTGTAAACTCTTCATCCAGCCAGTAAACCACAGTACAAACAACGGTGATTTAGTTTTTCCCGGGATGCACAATTTGTATGTAGGGACTTATTAGGAGCTTCAGTTTTTCTTATACAGTTGCCTTATTGTTAGTACTGTATAAAGATTTTACGTTCTGTGAGTACCATATTTAGCGTTTGTTTGCGATAATTTCGGTGGCACACCAGACCAGACTCACCAGGCTCCACGAAACTCAATTTTGATTTATGTGCTACCTCAGTTGTCAGCTTGTAGTTGGAGTTGTAGTTCTGCTCTGGGTGGACTGGGCCGTTGGAGATAACATCCGACAATATGTCCGCTTGATCGGCATCCGGGTCGTCACGGACTATCGTCTCGGTCTCTTTTCCGGCAGTTTTAATGGTTCCACTTTGCCCTTTCATCGAATTGAGCATCAGCTGCAGGAAATCCTTGCGTGACGTGTCCTGAAAGCATTATCAAGCCAGTCTAGTGCTGCACGGTGCTGTACATACAAGATGCCGAGCTCCGCTTACTCCCGAAGCATGACGTAGCTTGACAATCTCCTCCGTATTCTTGATGAAGAAATCAATAATATCCTTGTTGAAGCCTTGATAGCCAAGCTTTGTGAGCAAGGGCATGAGTTTCGGGAACAAGACTAAAGAAAGAGAGTTGTGGTTTTCAGCATAATAAAGCAGTCACCAGTACTGACAGGCGGCAATGAGGACCGGGTTGGCAAAATTGAACTCAAAGGCCTTCTTGGCTTTGCGGACGAACTCATTGTTGGGATCGTTCTGCGAGTCGATTTTTGTGGCAAAGAATGCAGAGGCAATTACATCCAAGGTCACGCGACCGTAGACCCTGGTAAAACAGACCGATCTGTGTACAAACCGAAATAAATATTTACAGACGGCTGGATTACTCTTTAGCTTCAAATTCTGTTCCATCTTCCGCCATTTTTTCCATATTTTTAACAAGTGTCTGGCAGCATTCTTGAATAAGGGGATTCATCTGTAAAGATAGTCATTGCCCATCTCTCTCACATGTGCTGACAAAACATTGGTGTGTACCAGCCGCATTTTTCCAGAGGTGAATGTTGGCACGAGAACGCTGCGAACATCCTACACAATAAAAATCCAACGTCACGTCGAGGAATGCATATGGAGTCCAGAGAATATACACGTCACCTTCCAACGTTGATCTTTAAGAACACTGACGTTTTGATCCAGGATTGGTCCATTGACTCCTTCGATTTCCTGGGGAGATTAATGCGTTGTGTCTGTTAGTTGACTACAATGCGCAGTGGACTGAAAACAGTAAGAATAACGAACCCGTCGGTTGACGAAGTGTCCGAAATCTTTAACCATGACATTCTTCAACGCTTCTGCAAATGCATAAAGATAAAAGTATTATAGTGTAGTGATCCGAGATTAGTATGAGTAAACCATTGTACGGTGAACACTGTACCTGTATCAGATATGATAAGAACTGGAACGGGTCCATCAAACAACCTAAAGGTTGTAACAAAGCATTGAGACAACCGGGAACAAACGGCTGATAAGGATTATACTTTACCCAAACATCCGTCCAAGTTTTGCTGTCCATTTGGAATCGAATTTTCCTTGACCCATCTTAACAGAACATTAAAATTAAGCTCGGAAACGGCATTGAAAGCAATCTATACTCTCCATACATAAATCTGCTCTAGAAATCGTCCAGCTATGGGAAACAGGAATGGGGCAGGAACACCTTTCCCTTTCCAGTATCCATTTTTTCGGATGCAGTCACTGTTCAAACAAGTCTCATATGTATGCACCGCAACGCATCGACAGTTGATTTTATTTCAGGCTAGCGATAGTAAAGCTTATTATACGAGCTGGCCAAACGATATAACTTACTAGATGAAATACGCAGCCAAGCCGCAAAGTCCCACCGCAATCCAGGACACCATTTTCCTCTTCAAGATAATGGAAAATTCACGAAACTAACTTGACCGATTTTTCACGAGAACCACTGCTGCGAAGGATCCCTCCACGGCACAACACAAACTGACGGTAACGTGGAAGAATTCCACCAGACTGCCAGTTTACTTTTGTACTTGCTGAATGCACCGTCAGCGTTTTCTCTTACCGACAACTGCATGCTTAGATAGCATATCGTGCATTCTTTCCCTGTGTCCCGCTAATGCGATTGCTCACAATTGCAGAGCGAACGTGCGATTACACTTGAAAGAACCGGTTTGTTATGAGCCGAAGGTTGTATGAACGATACCGCGTCAACTGCTGGTACAATCGCGTGTCTTGTAAGATTATGGTAATAAGTTACGAGCAGCGTTTTGGATTACTTTTAAATGTGAGTCATTAGGTAAATTGGCCAGGATGCCGAACGATGCTCTTGATTAGCAAGGAGTGAGCCAGTGCACATCCATCTGGCTATTGATTGTTTTATTTGATCGATTTCGGAACTTAGCAAAGAAAATGTAAATGATCAGCGAATCTCGTCATCTTAGGAAATCTCACAAGTATTAAAGGTTTCCTATTTTCACCCACACTCCGTGCTTGGCTTTGAGAAAACTGACGTCGGTAATTTGCAGCGGGATCTGCAAGACCAAGTAAGCACTTCAGTTAACGCATTTGACACAAAACAGAGATACCTACACGACACCAATCACACCAGTAACTGCTTAATGTGTTGCTAATTACTAACTGGCACTGTACCTCGGTCCTGGCGGATGGAACAAACCGATACTTCCGGAGTAACGACACCATCACAAGTTTGATCTCATAATACGCAAATCCTAAATGAACCATTTTCAACGGTACGGACCATAGCCCACTACAGCGTTCACTTACGCATGCCGATGCAATTGCGGGGACCCTGGCCGAAAGGTTTGGAAAGTGTATGGCTTGATCTTGTGCTTGTTCTCATGGGAAAATCTAACCAAAATAATGAAGCAGTGAAAAGCGTAGAAATATTCAATAGAAGCGACGAACCGGTCAGGATCGTAAGTTTCGGGTTCGGGCCAGTACTCCGCGTCGTGGTGAATGGCATAGATCGGAATGCCGACGACCGTGCCCTCCTCCACAGTCAGTCCCTTGTAGGTCCATTTCTCGTTGCAGGTGCGCTCGGTGCGCGCAAGCGGTGGGTAGAGGCGGAGTGTCTCGTTGATGCAGCAGTCCAGATACTCCATCGTGGCTAGCAGCTCGTACGTTGCGACCTCCTTGTCACCCAGCACTTGATCGATTTCTTCGCGGAGACGGTCTTGGATATCCGGGTGTACGGCTAAGCAGTACGTCATGAAAGCAAGTGTCATGGCTGTGGTTTCGTAACCGGCCAAGAAAAATACGAGGGACTGGGCAGCGAGTTCCTGAAATGCAATTAGTCAGCTGTTTATGGAGCCAGAGAATCGCATCCGCTATCAAGTCTTCAGTACATTGAAAAGCTTTCACTAAAACCAAAGTAGTATGGACTCTTTTATTAATTTTTTAATCTGGGAAGTTTGTTTTTCCTAGATAGTGTATCTGGGGTTTTTATTCGAAGTTTTCACGTAGCACGTGTGGTTTATCTTTAACGGCTACCTCCGTCGTCAGTTTATAGTTTGAGTTGTAATTTTGATCTGGAGGGAGTGGTCCGTTGGATACAAGATCCGACAATATATCCACCCGGTCGGTATCATCCCGGACCATCGTCTCGGTCTCCTTTCCGGCAGTTTCAATGGTTCCACTTTGTCCTTTCATGGAATTTAGCATCAGCTGCAGAAAATCTTTCCGAGACGTGTCCTGTAACTTGTATATTGTAAATAATATATAAAGATATATAAAAAAGCATATTCAAGCCAGTCTAATGTTGTACTGCTCTGTATACACAAGATGCAGAGATGAGCTTACTCCTGAAGCATGCCGAAGCTTGACAATCTCCTCCGTATTCTTGACAAAGAAATTAATAACACTCTTGTTAAAGCCTTGATAGCCCAGTTTTGCCAAGAAGTGCATGAGTTTCGGGAACAAGACTAGTGAAAGGAAGTCGTCAAATGTCTGTTGTTATCAGCATAATAAAGTGCTTTTCGTTACTGACAGGCGGCAATGAATAACGGGTTGGCAAAATTGAATTCAAACGCCTTGGCGTTGCGGACGAAGGCATTGTTCGGATCGTTTTGGGAATCGATTTTGGTGGCAAAAAATGCTGAGACGATGACATCCAGAGTAACGCGACCATACACTCTGGCAAAACCAAATCTGGGATGTAAAGGTAGAAATTAATTAACAATCACCCATACGCATTTTACTCTTTGGCTTCGAATTCCGCTCCTTTTTCCGCCATTTCATTCATGTTTCCACCCAGCGTCTGGCAGCTTCTTGTATGATGGGATTCATCTGTGAAAATCGTGCAATTCATGATCTGTCCATCCTGGAAATGAATGCGTATGTGTATACCAGCCGCATTTTTCCTGATGTAAACGTTGGAACGAGGACGCCGCGAACATCCTGTAAGAGCAGAGTCAAGTGTCAAAGAACAGCGCGAAACATTCGTGCAGCTAGTCCTTTGTGTCACCTTCCAATGCTGATCTTTAAGTACGCTAACGTTCTGTGCCATAATTGGTCCATCAACTCCTGCGATATCCTGGGGAGATAAACGCGTTATATCTGTTACGTATGTGACAAAAATTCGCATTGGACCGAATACAGCAAGAATAACGAACCCTTCGGTTGACGAAGTGTCCGAAATCTTTCACCATGATATTCTTTAGCGCTTCTGCAGTTGCAAAGCGTTAGCCGTAGAATACTGTACTGAACCAAGCCTGCACAACACTGCCAAATGAATAAACCATTGTAAGGCAAACACTGTACCGGTATTAGATACGATAAGAACGGGAACGGGTCCATCAAACAGCCTAAGAAATATAGCACTTAGTCAACCGGATCAAGTTGCTTGATAGGGAGTAAACTCTACCCAAACATCCTTCCCAGTTTTGCTGTCCATTTGGAATCGAACTTTCCTTGACCCATCTTAACACAGCAAATGAATTTCGCTCGCAAATGTCACCAGAAAGCGAACAGCATGCTCCATACCCAAATTTGCTCGAGAAATCGTCCAGCTATGGGAAAGAGGAATGGAGCAGGAACTCCCTTCCCTTTCCAGTATGCATTTTTTCGGATGCAGTCACTGTTTGAAACAAAGTCTTGAGCGCGGGGATAGTTAATTTAATCTCGGGTTATGGAACTTTCGTACAAATATTCATTTTATCGTATGCGCTTGCCAAACAATCGAGGATGATAGCTTACTAGATGAAATATGCAGCCAGGCCCCACAGGCTCACCGCAATCCACGACACCATTTTTGTTCCGATGGTGCCCATTCCAAGAAACTAACTCCACCGGTGATTTTCAGCGAGAACGACTGCCGCGAAAAATCCTTCCACGACACTACACAAACTGATGTTCGTGTGGCTGAATTCCACCATACTACCGGTTTACTTTTGTACTTGCTGAATACACGGTCAGCGTGTTTTGCTATACCGACAACTGCATGTTTAGACACCAAATCGTGCATTCTTGTCTACGATTGCCTACGATTACGACTACGACTACGATTCTTGTCCGCGATTGCCGGGCAAAGATTAATACGATTGTACATGAAAGAACCGGTTTATTGTGAGCAGAAGTTTACTGTACATGCTCTACGTATGGTAATACGAGCAGCATTCTCGATGTTTTGCGACTGTGATTCATGGGATAATCGAACCAGCTGAAAGTCGGGCGCTAGCAAGAATCATGCACGTAAGTACTTCACCTCAGTAAAATTTCCCACATTTTACGGTCAAGGGAAATTTTACGTATTGTTGCAACTTGCAAGTATTACCGAAATAATGTTGCAACTTGCAAGTATTATTACTGTTGCGCAATAGCGGCGCGAAGTTTCAGCAAGCACAATTTCTTTGCAAATAACTTGGTGTTTCACCCAAATTCCTTCAAACTTTTTTCTCACAAACGCATATATTATACATGATGATCGCTCTCGACCATTTCCAGCCCAGAGTTAAATTTCTACAACTTTAAAATAAATTTCAAAAATTCTTTTAAAATCCATTTTGAAATTTTAGAAGCATACCTGACAGCTGAAAGTGGTTCAGAACGATCGTGATGTATTTGTGCATTTGTCATAAAAATACCGAGACGTTTGGGTTATACGCTGAGTTATTTGAGTAGGAAATGGGTTCAAACATTTTGCCGCTCTTCCGCAGCAGCGGATATTGCGCACACAAACGGAGTTCTAGATACTGCGTATCGATATTGCGACTATCACAGACAATTGGTCAGGCTAGCGCAAAGTTTACAGGTGGGCGACTGTCCAGGTATTGCGCATCGTGGTCAAAAAGTGTAGATGCAGATGCCGCCCACAGAGTTAAAATTCTCATTTCCATCCAATTTGTTTGGATGATATTATAGTGAAAAAAGCCAGCGAAAAAAGACTTTACATTAAGTAATTCCAGACGCACGAAGAAAACCGGTATCTTTAAGCTGCAGAGGGAATTACGAAAAGATCGCACCATTCCCTAAGGATGCAGTACGTACAGTCACCGAACTGTAGAACTTAATCAGGAAGCTGGAGTTTGTTAGGATACAATCCAGTCTACTGTTTACCGGGCACTTAATTCGATTGTTGACCTCCAGTCGTCACAGCCGGCACCTTCACTTACGCACGACATTCAGTTGTGTTTCACAAATTCACGCTAGTAAATTCCGGGCTCAGTGTCAGTGGGAAATCTGTCAATATCCATAAACTCTCCTCCCAAAATGGCGAGAAGAGTTTGTTGACTTGGGTTAGATCGTTGTATTACAACTGCAGATTCGCACGTTCGATCGTGCCAGATATTTATTGCATTTCCTTAACAAGTAGTGAGTTAGCTTCATATTGTTATTCGACAAAATCCGGACCCTGTCACTCAAAATGTTGAAGACAGTTTATCAGCCAATCTCGTTATCTTAGTAAGTCTCAAAAGTGTTAAAGTTTTTCTATTTTCACCCGCACTCCATTCTTGGCTTTGAGAAAACCAACATCGGTGATTTGCAGCGGGATCTGTAAGACCAAGTGAGCACATCAGACACAAAAATATAACACAAGTTCAAGGCACAACGTTCACGCCAGTTCATTGCGTAATCCGTTACTACTGTACCTCAGTGTTTGCGGATGGAACAAATCGATACTTCCGGAGCAATGACACCATCACAAGCTTGATCTCATAATACGCAAATCCTACGTAAATCCATTGTGAACATTACACTTCACAACACTCTGCTGTATGCATTTACGCATGCCGATGCAGTTGCGTGGGCCTTGGCCGAAAGTTTGGAAAGTGTATGGCTTGATTTTGTGCTTGTTCTCATGGGAGAATCTAACAGAATAGACTTAGCACAGAAGCACTGTAAACCGCGAAAGTGCGACGCACCGGTCAGGATCGTAAGTTTCGGGTTCGGGCCAGTACTCCGCATCGTGCTGGATGGCATAAATGGGTACACCAATCACCGTGCCTTCCTCGACCGTCAGTCCCTTGTAGGTCCATTTTTCGTTGCACATGCGCTCGGTACGCGCCACCGGCGGGTACAGGCGGAGTGTCTCGTTGATGCAGCAGTCCAGGTACTCCATCTTGGCCAACAGCTCGTACGTCGCAACCTCCTTGTCACCCATGACTTCAGCAATCTCGTCCCGGAGGCGGTCTTGAATATCTGGGTTAACTGTCAAGCAGTACGTCATGAAGCTCAGTGTTGTGGCCGTGGTTTCGTAACCGGCCAGGAAGAAAATGACGGCCTGGGCAACGAGTTCCTGAAATGATGTTGATAAACCTTTTATCGAGCCGAAGAACTACAGTGCTTCAACTAAAAAGACTCCAAATTTTGTAGCGGAACTTGTCTAAATACCGTATTTTGTTAGAGTATCTTTGGAATTACAGCAGACTGGACAGACTGTACTGAACAATAACTGTTAATCGTGATTTATATGCTACCTCGGTGGTCATTTTATAATTGGAGGTAACGTGCTGCTCTGGGTTTTCTGGACCGTTGGAAATGACATCCGACAAGATATCCGCACTGTCGGCTTCCTCATCGCGGACCATCGTCTCGGTCTCCTTTCCAGCTGTCTTAATAACTCCAGTTTGACCTTTCATCGAGTTCAACATCAGCTGAAGGAAATCCTTGCGAGAAGTATCCTGTAACCAGTTGAACAATTCTAACGGTGCACTTGTGAGTTGTTGCTGCACGTTGTAACCTACACCAGAGGCCTTTCGCAGCTTGACAATCTCCTCGGTATTCCGGATGAAGAAATCAATGATATCCTTGTTGAAGCCTTGGTAGCCCATCTTTGAAAGGAATGGAAGAAGTTTGGGGAACAGAACTATACAAGACATGTATCGATCAAACTGCTGTTTGCTGTGTAATACCGCAAAACTCACAAGCGCAAATGAATATCGGGTTGGCAAAATTGAAATCAAAGGCTCTCTTGGCATTGCGAACGAACTCATTGTTGGGGTCGTTCTGGGAGTCGATTTTGGTGGCGAAGAAGGCCGAGGCGATGACGTCCAACGTTACACGACCGTACACTCTGGTGAAACGGAGATCGTTTGTTTTAGGACGGGTAAAAAATATTATATGCGGCTGTTACTCTTTAGCTTCGAATTCCGTTCCTTCTTCCGCCACCTTCTCCATGCTTTGGACCAGTGTCTGGCAGCATTCTTGAATAAGTGGATTCATCTGTCAAAGAAGCAAAGTTCTGCTGAGCGCAAACGCGAAAAACTATAAGTATGTACCAGTCGCATTTTCCCGGAGGTGAATGTTGGCACGAGGACGCTACGAACATCCTAAAAAATCAGGATTAAACCGTTTCAGCAAGTACAAGTTAGTGTAGGCTACGCGTCACCTTCCACCGTTGATCTTTTAGGATGCTGACCGCTTGATCCAGAATTGGTCCGTTGATTCCTTCGAGTTCCTGAGGAAGTAACTTTGTTATTACGTACGAAATAACGGTGTTAAAACAGCCAGTGTAACGAACCCGTCGGTTGACGAAGTGGGAAAAATCTTTGACCATGACATTCTTTAACGCTTCTGCAAAATAATAATACTCGGATATTGAAAATTTGAACACAGTCTGTATTAATGAATACACTATTCTTCTGTGAACACTGTACCGGTATCAGATACGATAAGAACTGGAACGGGTCCATCAAACAGCCTATAAACACACAACGCTAAATTAACCGTAGACAATGGGTCGATAAAGAACTACACTTTACCCAAATATCCGTCCAAGTTTTGCTGTCCATTTGGAATCAAATTTTCCTTGACCCATCTTAACAGTAAAGAGAAATGATTAATCTCCGGGATGTCATTAAAAATCAAGCAATACTTTCCATACCCAAACTTGCTCCAGAAATCGTCCAGCTATGGGAAAAAGGAATGGAGCAGGAACTCCTTTCCCTTTCCAGTATCCATTCTTTCGGATACAGTCACTGTTCGAAACAAAGTCTTAACAGTCATCATAAGAATGCATGGAACAGGTAACTAGCTTTCATGTTATGTAAAAACATCGAGCTTATATTCTCGTTTTGCCATACAATCAGGAGCGATAGCTTACTAGATGAAATATGCAGCCAAGCCGCAAAGGCCCACCGCAATCCAGGACACCATTTTGCCTTCGCTAATATCCAATCCAGGAAACTAACTCCACCGATTTCCAAAGAGAACGACTGCCGCGAAGGATCCTTCCACGGCACCACGCAAACTGACGATAGCTGTAGTAAGTCGACCTGCTTACAGCTGGAAGTTTAGTTTTGTACTTGCTGAATGCAAGGTCAGCGTTCTGTCATACTGACAACTGCATGTTTAGATAGCATTATCGTGCATTCTACTCGGCGATTGCTCACAATTGCCGGGCGAAGTTTAGTACGATTGCATATGAAAGAACCGGTTTGTTATGAGCAAAAAGTCGTACGAACGATACCAAGTCAGCTGATGCCCCGACCGTTACGGTACGAGCTGCAGTGAGGATTTCCTTTAATTCTGATTCAATAGCTAGTTAATGACCAGGACGCCGAATGCTAAGACAATCATTGACCTTGGCAGACTTTATTTCAAAGTGTTTTACTGCTAATGTATAGGTTCGGTCAACATTGTACTTTAATATAAATCTCTGATTTTCTCTGATTTTTATTTTTTTTAGTTGCGACTTGCGAGTCATCACGCACAACGTAGTAACTGAAACTTTGAAACATGACCAAAACACGGCACATTCCCCAAGTAAAAGACTGTTTGGGAATGGCAGGATTACGAGTCACGTTACGATGAAACCAAAAGAAACGGTAATGACTTCTGAATTATAGCTTCTCCACTTTAATCCAGATACCATTTTCGGCGCGAAGGAAGCTTACATCTTTAAGTTTCAGAGGAATCTGCAGAACGAAGAACACATCAGTGCACAAGTAAAAGTGATTACCTAAATTACTGCTCGTACTTCTGTTTTGGAAGAGGGAATAAACCGGTATTTTCTCATTATCGAGACCATCACCAGTTTCATTTCGTAGTAGGCAAATCCTGCAAACATAGGCTTTCACCCCGATCGTACACTGAAAAACTACTCAGCAACTTACGCATTCCGACACAGTTCCTCGGACCTTGCCCAAATGTCTCAAACGTATACGGTTTAATTTTGTGTTTATTCTCAGATGAAAACCTACAAAAAACACCATCTTTCCACATTCTTATGTGTTAACAACGATGAGACAAGATTACCGGTCCGGGTCGTAGGTCTCCGGATCCGGCCAGTTCTCCGGGTCGTGGTGAATCGCGAAGATCGGCACCGCCACCACAGCCCCCTTCTCAATTGTCATTCCCTTGTAGGTCCACGTCTCATTGCACATTCTCTCGGTCCGCACCAGCGGCGGGTACATGCGCAGTGCTTCGTTGATACAGCAGTCCAGGTACTGCATTTTCGCGAGCAGGTCATAGGTCGCCACCTCGTTGTCGCCCATCACTTGCTCAATCTCGTCGCGCAGACGCTCTTGAATGTCCGGATTGACGGTCAGACAGTAGGTTAGGAAGCTGAGGGCGGTGGCGGTGGTATCGTAACCGGCCAGGAAGAATGCCACAGATTGAGCGACCAGTTCCTAAAAAACTGAGAATGTACACCTCTTGCATAGCTTTTACGGTCCAGTTTCAAAAATCATCAAAAAATAGTAACCCAGCTGCGGAAATTTCAGAAAAATAA
>JAQGAU010002508.1:0-15324 GCA_034698045.1 Paramacrobiotus richtersi
CATCCAACAGCTGCAGTATAGCCAAATTTATCGTGTTCAGCAGTCCAGCATTTCCTGTATAAGAGATATCAAACTTTACGGTTTGTAATGGAATGCAATCTTAATGAGAAACACGGGATATAGAAACACCCTCCATTCAAACAACGAAAGTTACCGTGTTATGCATAAACGGGATATTTATCAAACCTTTTGTATTTCTTCTTACATACCTTTTTGTATACCGAAAGCAGCGTATGTCTGCGTGAAGACGGTGGGATCCTTAGCGATCTGGTAGTACGAGTTGCATACTTCCTGGTCAATCAGGGGCGTCCGGCCCACCAAGGCATAACCTTGATATTTGACCAGGTTGATCGCCTGTTCATAAGTCTCAGGTAGGGATGTTGGTATGTTAGCTTGAATGTTACGCCAGATGGCCTGCAGTCGCGGATTCTTGGTGACCTACAGAAGAGCAGTTCACGTTCGCGCTGTACAACTGCTCTTGCAGAATATGGAGATCAATGAATGCGGATCGACAAGAAAGTTTCAACATTTTACAAGGCGTTAATACAAATGAATGGGCGCTTCACCTCTATAATATCCTTTGCTGCAGTCTGATTAATCACAGCATATTTGGTGTAACTATTCAGTCCCGCTTTGACGTTGTAGATAATCTGCACACTGGAGCGGAAGAGCGGCACGGTGAACTCCACCACCGTTCCGTAGTTGTACATAACATCCATTGCATGTGCCCAGATATCAAATCCCTACAAAAGTTTCATCCCAACATTTTCCCAAAAAAAAGGTAATTTAATCTATGGCAGCGTTTTACTTTTGTCGACCGAAAAATGACCGTAAAAACAAACGTACCTCTTCCAGAAAGGTGCTTATTCCACTGGTACTACCACTGGCAAAGCAGACGTCTCCGTCCGCGGCTGTCTGCGTAGTGGTGGCACCGAATGCACTGGGAGCAGTGGCCTGTGCAATGGTGAAGGAAAAGTTCGCCTTGGCAGCGATGGCGAAGAGAACGTCAATAACCCATCCAGTATAGTACGTCCCGCTAGAGTTTCTGTACACGTCCACAAAGGATTTCAGCTACAGATGGAAAATACGTCGTTGTTTATAAGACAAGCACACACAGTCTGGACAACAGTTATCGCTTTTCCGCAGCAGATACTTAAAATGTACCAATACGTATAACTTTAAATTGGAACTAAAGTTCGTTTAAGTTTTAGTATTTACATATTTGTCGAGCAGTTTGTGTGTATTATCTCTATAATGTATAATAATGTCTATAATAAGCGTGTCTCTAACAAGATCTATTAGGAATGATTGTATGGAAACAATGACCTGAGCATGGAAAATAAACCGCAGAATCTGGTTCTTAAAGAAGTTTCGATCATACCGGTGTCACGATAACCGTGTAAGACGGCTTAACGCACTGCGACGGTTTCGATGTTTGGGCATCCACTTGTCCAAAGAATAGAACGGATCCGATAACACATGCGATCAGATACAAAATCTTTACGGACATCCTTGGTTAAGGCACTGCACAGTAATCCTGGCTAACTGGAGGCCACAGAAAATAAGGCATACTTCGGTAGATTAGCTAGCTGTCTGCAGCTCTTGAAAAAGGCATTAAAAACAGATCGGGCCTTTTGTCACAAATGTCACAAAAAGCAGAAGAAGCGGAAGAGTAGCCAGTCGCCGAGTTACGCATTTGTGTATGCAGTCACTATGGGTAGTCCTAGAACGGTATTCGAAGCATAGTTCTATGGTACACGGTGTACTTGTGTAACAGTACGCTACTGTGCCAATGCCGGAGTTTCTGAATGTGTCAAGTGAGCGTCGCTTTTGACACTTAAAACATATGACACGCTGCCATCGTAGAAAAATAATAAGCTGGTAGCTTCCATAATTACGCGCCACGGAAAATATAAAAGATTCAGAGACCAGGACCAACACCATCTTGATCTAGTGATATAGTCAGTGGACTACATTTATTCTGCTGCGAAATTCATTTTGCTTCGGATTGCTGCTGATGCATAACAAAGTTCTTCTCATGAATAACCAAAGTGTTAACATGTTCATATGTTGACAAGTGCTCTTATTGCGGAGAAACCAGAGTATAGCCAACAGGCTACTTACGGATGGTCAAAAGGAGCGCACCGGAATACCGAGTACGTAGTGTTATAAGCAACAAAATCTACGATTTTAAGTACTCGTCCGTCCACTAGTGCCATCCGTCCACTCGGCTGTGACAGAGGACAATTCAGATTGCATCCGATGTAGAATTTTGCTAAATGGTTGGACAATGGCTTATACACACACAGCGGATACAACTTAACAGTAAGAAGCGCGACTTTGCAAGAAGTACTTTGTGCGCAAAAATCGGTCGTGCATGGAAATGTCGGTTGAGTTATGAAGATGGTGCAGTAGCATAAGTGAAAAATGCGTACGTATACGTGATATCAGGACATTCGCGCACACGCTATTATTAAATTTTTTTGATCTTATTATACCATTTTTCAATTCACGCAATATCAGAAAACCGACGCGTGGCGTTTATGTGCTTGTTCATGTTTACCGGGCCCGTGGCAAGGAAATGTTCAACGTACATATCACAAGGTCAAGGGAAACGTCACACGTGGTTTCTGTATTAGGGACTTTTTCCTCGAAATACAGGGCGGAGAAGAATGATTTACTACGGGTTTATGTCGAGTTTTTTTCTTTAGTACTACGCACATGAGCTTACTCGTGCGTAGGAAGTTTTCTTTGCGCGGAAGCTCTCTCGCATTAGTACGAACAAGACATATTAAAACGGTAAGCTGCTCGCGAGCTTGTACTGCACATGGCATATAATAAATCTTATCATTTCACTGGTACTGAATTGTGTAAAAAAGTATACATGTACATATGCAACAGAAAATGCCTCAAACGACTGCGAGGTGAACTGTCAACAACAAAAACCCGGCAACACCAGACTGAGCAAAGTTTTAAAATAAAAACGATAAACATAGAACGTGGCATGAAATACTAGTTCAAGAATACTAGTTCAATCTCGCAGAGCAAAGAAAATACGAGAAGTATGCTTTCCTGGAACATCGCTATGTCTTCATGCCGGCAGTTTTCGAAATTTATGGTACTTGGGGACAAGGTACGAAAAGGATAGTCGACAAGTTCGGAAGAGATCTCATCGCCATGACAGGAGAATCGCGTGCGAAAGAGTTTTGTCGTCAAACATTTGTCTATGTTAATGCAAAAGGGAAATGCTTTCTGTATTACGGGAACGGTACCCGACGACTCGTTCGGTCTAGATGAGATTTTCCTACTCACTTAATTTTGGTTTTCTAACTGATGTACGTCTGATGTGCGTGAGTACAGATTACACTATGGTACACATATAAACACAGTTTAAGAATACGTTTAACGAAGGAATTCGCAGATTGATAAAAACGCAGATTCACAAATAATCAAAGAAATGGTAGAAAGAAGAAAATCATAAACGAACAAAATAGACAGGAAATAAGCAAGAATATGAAGAAAGACATCACAGATTCACAAATAAGGATATAAAGCGCGATAAGTCGAAAAAAGAAAGATAATTAAGAAGAAAAGCGAGATTACAGAATATTGGTAACTGACTGGAGTTCAGAAACTAAAAAACCAGGTTTCGTGAATATGTGTAACAAACAAAAACAAAACTGTTCACGAAAACTACTGTAAAAGCCTAGCCTTAACATTGCACTTCCATCTTGATTCTAAGCCTAGCTTTTCTAACCACACAGTGTTTCCTTTCGAGAAGTCAATCAGTCAAAGGTCGTTCGGAATCACATTTCGACCGCCAGGTGCGTTGCTTGCTAATGTCGGCAGCCTCGCCAAACAGCGAACTCTAAAACAATGGCAATGAAACCGTTGACTCCTTCGTGATGCATAAGGAAACGGACACAATCAAAATTATAAGACAGATTGACCTTCCTTAATCGCTTAATCAAATGGTGCAACAAAATAAATGTCGAACTAATACAGTCAGGATTAATGCATTTCACTGGATTGCAGTACGATACGCCTCAGTTAGTAGCGGTATACAGCTGACAATATGAGCGAGAGACATCCGCCGGCGATTTTATTCTAATTAGAACATTAATTCCCGTATTAATTACATTGAATTGTACGAAAAGAAATTTTCATGGCGAATAAGACCGTCGGTAGGTGAACGCTCACGTCAAATGCAGATGGGGTGCACAGAATCGAAATGTTCTCCATTCGACTATAAAACAGCCGTGGTTGATTGCGTGCAGTAGTTTATCAGTCAGTCTTTCGGACATCTCTGCCTTACCAAGTTAGCATTTCTTCGACTGACATCCAGATAAAGCCATGAAATCTGTTTTTGTACTTGTTGCCGTTGTGATCGTGGTTTCCGGTGCAGACCGTAAGGTAGGGCAGTGATACCTTGCCATTGGTGATCCCACATGTTAAATTAATCCCATCATTTTGGATATGTCAGGAAAGCTTTACACATAACTGGATTAATAACTGTAAGGTTAGATAATTCTTTGGTAATCACGTTTACGACTGCCCACAGGCTAAGCGAGCGGTGAAAGACCAAGTTCCAAACTATTACGTAGCGCTGGACCAACTGCGCTCAAAAAGCGTACTCTCCATTCCTGAGCAGTTCAACTTGATCGCCACCGCACGAGCAGGTCAAGATTATCCAAATCTAGAGACCATTCCTCAGACCAACTTCGACTGCGGCAGCACGCATCAACCGGGATTCTACGCCGACACCAGCGCTGAGGCCCGCTGCCAAGGTAGGAAGAACTTTGCTTTTGCTGACGATTCATTGTGAGTCTGTGACTAGATCGCCTGACATCAGACCAAAGGTTGAGTTGAACCAGCGTCATCTCTGCAGTGTTCCACCGCTGCGACATCAACGGCAATCAAACTTCGTACCTGTGCCCGAGCATGAGTCTCTTCAACCAGATCACGCTGACCTGCAGCTGGTTCTTCGACGTGGACTGCAGCAAGGCGGCCGCCTTCTACGACTACTCCAACGTTCGCCTCTACCAGGGCGCCAACGTCCCTCTTCTCGATGACAACTTGGGTTAACTAGCGGCAACAGCTGCTGCCCATGCCAAGGCAGGTGGCCGGTGAAGGTACTGAACGGGCTCCTGAATCTGCCGAAGGCGAAGCAGCAGCTGAGAAAAGACTGTCCGATTCTGCTGCTCTCGGCACAGCTAGAGGCCAATTCAAATGTGCAGTGTACACAGTTTTGTAACATTTTACACAGTCATGTCGAACGGCTTGTTTATATATCATATCACTGATAACTGACGGACCACCGCTATCTTTCAGGGCGACTAATCGTTCTCTATACTCTGTCAAGGCTGGTGCGGGCCACGGATGAACAAACAAATCATTCAGACTGTACTGGCCTACTGTACACGAAACATGACAAGTTAATCACAACGTACTAGTAACTGCATTTAAAACAGTATCTTCGAGTAAGCGGAGGAAATCCGGGTAGGCATTAATCCATGTAATGGGTTTTAAATTTATATTGAATCACTCGAATTGTCACCGTTGCGCTGTGCCATGTACTGGCCGGAGAATCACACGAATGCAGACTGTATAACCGTATCACATAGTTGCGGAGAAGGGTTTATCGTGGTGGGGTGTCTTTAAATCGGAATTCACGGGCAATCGCTGATGTGGAGAAAACCTTCCCCGTCCGTTGCATAACAGTTGGATCTACAAACGAGAAGAGCGGAATTTGTGAGGAGGTTGGTTTTTTTATTGTCTAAAACGCACTGATGGGCAAGGTGTCAATCTATGCTTCACTCTCATTCTTCTGCCATGCTAAATGTTTCCGCCTTACCATTAGCTAAGGCTACGACGCACTGGCCAGGAAACTCCGTTGATTCGCCAAATTCAAACGCTGCCATCTTTTGGTTCTTGGGAATTTTGCCTTTTCCGCTGAAGTTCTCCGCGATCATCTCGGTTTTCACTGCGCCGGGCCATAAACTGATAAAGGCCACGTTGTATGGCCGTAGCTCGATGGCGCAGTCCGCGGCCATTCTGTCACACTGTAAAAAGAAAAACCTTGCCAATGGCAACATCAACTGCAACAAAAAATTAATTGTTTCTGCATAAGCCTTCGCCAAGGAACGGGAAAAGAATGAAAAACGTTTAGAAGCACATATAGCTGACAACTTACTGCGGCTTTTCCAATCCCATACACCGGAGTGAAAAGATAACCGCCTCCCCCGGAAGATGACACATTGATGATCAAACCGGACTTTTGCTTTGTCATTAAACGGGCTGCTTTGGTAGCGCAAATGTAATGATTACTACATCGGAAACACATATCATAGAACATACGTCTTTTTGCCACAATCTTCTTTTATTTGCCTACCTACCGTAGTCCAACACCATTAACGTCATCCCAAACCTTCTCCGAGATTTCCCAAAAAAATTTCCCATAGTTTTCCAGTAAAGCCGGCACTCCGGAATAAGCGTTGTTGACCAGAATGTCTAGCTTTCCCTGTTCTTTCACGATCTGCTGGAAAACCGCGTCAACTTCGCTATCGTTATTGTGATCGCATTGGACGGGAATACACTTTCCGCCGCGTTGGCGTACTTCTTCCGCTGTGTGCTGAAGACATCCCGGACCCACTGCGCCGCTAGATGGACTGAGTGTTCGTCCTAAAACATTCGCTCTCAATGAGAATCTAACCTGGGAAGCGTAATGCTAAAAAAGAGATAAAGCAATATAACTTTACCTGTAATGTAAACCGTCGCTCCCGCCTGTCCCAACTGCAAAGCTATGCCTTTGCCGATTCCCCGCGATGCGCCAGTGACAAGTGCTACTTTCCCGGATAAAGACATTGCTACGAACTCCGATGATATCCTGCTTGGATGAAACTGCAATATTATATAGTGTCTATGGAATTCACTGAAAACTGCTAGATCATTCTCGACGTTAAAAAACTCTGTGTTGCAAGTGTAATACACGTTTCTGTTATCCATATCCCCGTACGTAGTGCGAAGTGTATGCCCGGCTTCTTGCTGTAAAAATCAATACTTGTCTGCGCAGAGCAAGATAAACAAACCAGATGTGCTGAGTAATATCAGCTGTTCCCTTCAAGTGTCCATAATGCCAAGCCGCGTATATGCTTTTGTACAGTGCATAACTTGCCTCAGGATGAGTGGGTGATTCACGGCAGGAAGTATTACCGAAATAAACGCCACCGATGGTGTAAAATCGATGGTACACCGACTTCTCAAGTATTCTCATTCTTTAAGCACGCGTGAAAAAATACTGCACAGCTCGTAAGCGTGTTCTCTTAATTTTTGAATATGGCATACACCGATAAATGTACGAACACGACGTACTGTATAAAACATAGTTACGTTTTGTAAACTCGTTCACAACACTTTGGCATAAACAACGGAATCTACGTAAAAGACAGTAGAAAAGTAATCTTCAGAGCTTTCGACTACATTGCGAAGCTTTAGAAAGGAATGTCTTTCAGTCCATAGGCTTTTCCGGTTTCCGCCGTTGTCATTACGGTTCCTGACTTGTCAATTATACTTTTATCTGTATTCAAACAATAAAAACCTCAATAAAATGAAACGAAAACTGGAAACACCTTAAACAAATTCGATTACCTTGAGCCAGTGCAACAATACACATCCCGGCAAACTCCATGGACTCTTCATGCTCATCGAATATCATTGAGTTCAGTCCAAGTTTTGCTGTTTCTCCATTAAAACGTGCCGCATCTTCCTCGAATTCTTTGTGATACTTGTCCATTAGTTCCGTTTTAACGGCTCCCGGCCATAGACTGATGAAGGACACACCATGGCTTTTCAGTTCCAGTGCACAATCTGCAGCCATGCGATCGCACTGGAAGGAAATTCTCTAATTAAAAATTAAAACTATACAAAAACAGTTTATCGTACAGCAGCCTTTCCAATTCCGTAAACTGGCGTGAAAAGATACTCCTTTGCTCCAATGGAGGAAATATTCACGATGAGACCTGATTTCTGTTTGGTCATGATCTTCGCCGCTTTACATGCGGAGATGTAGTAATCCCTGTCAATAAAAAACCCGTGTTTATCCTTCCGTCTTCGCTGCTTTCCAACTTGTCTACCGTAGACCGATTCGCATGCCGTAATCATAAATATCTTCCGAAATCTCCCAGAATGGCTTTCCCAGGTTAGCGTATAATGCGTTAACCGCGGCATATGCGTTGTTAACCAGAATATCGAGTCTTCCTTGCTCGCTCATAATACGCTCGAAGAGTTGCGCGAGATCCTCATCTTTGCTGCTGTCACAGTATACTGCCACAGCTTTCCCGCCACGTTGTGCAATCTACGACTGCGCACTTTATAAATCAAGTTTACAAGAGCTTGCTAAAATTCTTACTTCGCTGGCGGTTTCTGTTAAGCTCCCTGGTGCATCCTTATCGGCGTTCGCGAGTGCGCGACCTAAACACTCGTCAAAGCTGGAATAATACGGAGTGAATTACAAATGTTTTGCCAGGCTGACAATTACCTGTAATGTATACTGTAGCTCCTGCTGCTCCCAGCTGGAGTGCAATGCCTTTGCCGATGCCTCGAGATGCTCCGGTAACAATGGCAACTTTCCCGCGAAGAGACATGGTGGAGAACTCTTGGGACTGCGAGAAGGACTTGATTTTCTCGTTTAACGGTGTTTATGTTAGCGAATTAGACTTTATGCACGTGCTATATAATATGCTGATACAGACAAGTACCGCAAGGCGCACATGTGGAATCGATAATCGACAGGACTGTGCAAACACTTTTCGCGATAATATTGTGTTGCTTTGTCCTTTCATAGTACTGTATAGCGCATGCAAATTGTCCGTCGATTTGCTACCTTTATGACCAGCCAGAACAGACGATAATGTAAAAGCTCATACCAATATTATGCATTTATTGATTCATTATTTACCACATGTGTTAATTGGATTTGTAAGAAAAATTGTATAAAACTGAATATTTATGCGCCGAAAGAAAGCGTTTAAAGAAAGGAGAGGGAGTTCGGGGACAAAAAAGAAGCCTTCCTCAGAACGTGTCACTTCAAAAGGCTTTTTAAGTCGCGAACTGAAGATCGACGGTAGAAACGCGGGCTTGGACAGTCATGTAGAATCACAGAAGGGCTTCCGAACGCTAGATGTACAGAGGTCTGTCTGCTCTAAACCCACGACGCGTCGGTAGAATTATGCCGATTTTCGTGAGTAAAGGTCGGGCCACCTGTATAAGGCACTTATAACGACTTGATTTCCGTTTACAGGTGGTTTTTCGGTGAATAGAAAAGACTTGTACGAGCTTACTGTTATGGCAACAAGAGCATTATATATACGCTTACTGTATGGTATGTTTTAAGACAGAATATTGCCTGAGTGTCACTAATAAGCACAGCAGCGCTTTCGCGGTCAAGATCTGCATCTATGGAGCAAATTCCATGTTAGCGCACTGAAAGCACGATAAACCCATGTGCTATGCATGGTAATCTCACTAACATGTATGATCCGTGTTCTGGTTCTCGAAATAATTAACGAAGCCCACTAGAATATACCGCCAAGGCCCTGATTTCAGACACTGATAACAGCGCTACAATGTACGTTATGTGGTTTACCATGGTAGTGTTCGCATCTTCTTTGGGTTTGGCTTTCTGCAATGAACCATCAGGTGAGAAACAGATGAACCATGAAAACATGAAACTTTTGGCAAAACTGCGATTTTACTTATATTTCTTTTAACTTCCAGAATCGCAGCCCGAATCCAACAGAATCGCAGTTAGTCATACACTGAAGATGTCCTACAGCACCACTGCAGAACGGGACAATTTGATTCAATATGTTGTGGAAAGATGGGAAACTGTTTTAAGTAAGTTGTACAGTACTTTCTTGATATCTACAAAATACGAAGTTGTACATAAACGTACGTAAAAATAAACCTGATGTTGAGTTTGGATGTGTTCTTACTTCTTAGGCAGATACGGCGCGTCAGACTTTACCCTAAATATACTAAGCGCACCTGCCAATCCTGATGGTTCTCACCTTGTCAGCTATCAAATCCACTTCACAGAAGGAGAGGCTGACAGAAATTTGGCGGTGACTCGGTTCGAGAGGTCTTTATCCATTGTGCCGATTGCTGGAGTGCGAAAGGCAGTTTAATCACAATAAACGATCTAAACCCGTCATCTAGCTGCGCATTCCTGTGAGGCACGCTGAACGTGCTTTCGTTATGCTGTACAGGCCTACGCGTATGCTTCTTTCTTTCATAAAACGTCGATGTAGTGGCGTTGCAACAAACACAATGTATGTGGTTAGCGACATTTCTTAAATGTGTCGCGGAATACGGATATATTTATGACGTGAATAAATCTTGGAAGTTGAACAGCAACCAGGTAAAACGATGATTCAGCAACAAACTTTCTGACCTTTGAGTATTTGACACTGCAGAACAGTCGATTCGTATGATGTGTTCAAATCCAGATCAAAATCGCATTAGTGTCGCGAGCTTCGCGCGTACAGACGGTGTAAGACACCGGTAACAGTAAAGCGAAACGCCATTCATTTCGTTTCCATCTGAACAACATTTACTTTACAACATTTCGGTTGGTAGCTTTTCTGGACTCTTACGCAGTGACAATCCGTTTCTTCGCCAGTATGTATGCGACAATCCGAATTGCGATCTTTCTCGCAGTTGCCGTCTGCGCCCTATACCCATCAGGTACTTCCACGGATAAACAGTAGTAGTTTAGCTATATACTTAACATGATTCCCTATTCCAGCACACAGCAAAAGTGTCAGTGTCATGGATGGCACAGTCTGCCCGGAAGGATCCGAGCCGTGCGGTAACGATTGCTACTATCCTGACCAAGGTGAATCCTGCGTCACTGAAGGACGCATTCCAGAAAGTGACCTCCCTAGGTGTGGATTTGGAGAGTCGCGTTGCGGTCGCCGGTGCTACGATCATTTGGAACAAAAGTGCATCGACGGTATCGTGTGCAAGTGGGGCGATTCGGTCTGTGGAAGACATTGTTACAATACGTTTGAGCAATCCTGCAGAAATGGCAGGGTATGTAAATGGGGCGAATTTTGTTGAGACCGGTGTTACAAAGATGGTCGAGCGCTTGCGAAAGAGTCGTTGTGGGAATACTGGACGGAGTTATGATCGACGAGTTCGGGAACAGTACATGCAGCAACTAGTTGTACGAGATACATTGCTTACGGTTGTAACGCTGTAGTTTGGTATTGGGCTGTTTCCGCTATACCAGTTGTACAAGTTACGTATCTGTTCTGTCTTGAACGTGCAGTACATGATAACCCCGCGGTATCAATAAAGCGACATTCTGTAAACCGTGTATATAACGATTTCGCGAATGTAAATAAGCAGTAATGAACACAGACTGCGAGAAAATTACGGAAAGGTTAAAGTAGGTAACGAATCAGGTGAGCCGAGAAGTGTTTTACTTTCCCCAGTAGAGTGATGTGTACAGTGGGATACTGGACGGTATAATAATAAGTGATTTGGAAAAAATGCAGCTGATACGAATGTTTGTATGCGGTATAACGTGTCACTAACTTCACCCATAGCTAAACTGGGTTATATTGCATAGTATAAGTAAATAATAATAAAGGAAAATTATTTTGAAGTTTTTCGAAATGTTTCTTTTTGTTTCTTTTAAGTGGGGTTTTTGTTGGTTTTATGCCGGAACACTGGATATTGTTACATGATGCATATTCCGTAAAATAAGTGTATGAAGCAGTATGTATATATTTAATATGATTAATAGGACAATTTACACATTTTCTCACATCGGCCCGGACTGGATGGTACAGCTAGCGAAGAAATCAGTCTCTTTATGTAAAATATACAGGCTTGCGCGCCTGATGAGTAATAATTTGTTATGGACATAGGGACCGAACCGCAATAAAGGCTGTATTTTTCGTGGTTTACATAGAATACCTCACTTAGGACACGGAAATTTGGGTATCATAGTGTTCAAAGGCGTAGGACACGCACTTTTACACAGTACCCCCACTGTATTTACAGAGTTTTACTATGTATTCTATTGTATCTTGCCGTCTTTTCACTGTACAGTATCGTGGCGTATCTTACAATATCTACAGAGTATCGTGGCGTATCTTGCGGTATCCACAGAGTACCGCAGTGTACCCTACAGTATCGTGGCGTATCTTACGGTATCCACAGAGTATCGCAGTGTATCCTATAGTATCGTGGCGTATCTTACGGTATCCACAGAGTACCGCAGTGTATCCTACAGTATCGTGGCGTATCTTACGGTATCCACAGAGTACCGCAGTGTATCCTACAGTATCGTGGTGTGTCTTACGGTATCCACAGAGTATCGCAGTGTATCCTATAGTATCGTGGCGTATCTCACTGTATCCACAGAATATCACAGAGTATAGCAGTGTGTTTTACGGTATATTGGCGCATCTCACTGTACCACGGAGCAATACCGTGTATCCTACAGTATTCCTGCTTGCCTCTGAGTATCTACGTGGTAGCGCAGATAATCTTGCTCTACTAAGTTTTTTTCGCGCAGCGACCATGGCATGCCAGTGTCCTTTAGTGTATCGCACTGTCTTTCACCGTGTCTATACAATATCTGCTTTAATTATAGGCCGCGTTTCAGTGGTAAGTAAGTGCACCTGACAATGGAACATAACATGGAATTCGTCTTCCGGAATCCGACCGTGCTGGCATATCCGTTCATTGCGTTCCAGGTATTCCCACCATCCCGTCGCGATTCTCAAATAATGGCATCCGGCAAGCATTCGGATGATGGAGCCAGTTAGATGCCTAGGTATGACACTGTGGGATACATGGCCTGCAATAAGCCAACATATGGCGTGAGTGGCAGAAATAGCCCTGTTTGCTAAGTACCGTACGATGACATGCGATACGGCAGGATGCCGTGAGATACCATAGGATACTGTGAATACCGTAGAATGCCATAGGACTTTGTATGATACCGTATGATACATTGCGGTACGGCTGGATACTGTAAGACACCGTAGGATACCATAGGATATTGTAAGATATCGTAGGACACTATAGGATACTGCAAGATGCCGTAGGATACAATAGGATACTGTGAGATATCGTAGGATACCGTAGGATACTGTTGGATACCGTAGGATACTGTCAGATACCGTAGGATACCATAGGATACCATAGGATATTGTAAGATACCGTAGGATATCATATGATACTGTGAGATACCATAGGATACCATAGGATACTGTTAGATACTGTTAGATACCGTAAGATACCATAGGATACTGTAAGATACCGTAGGATACTGTGAGACACCACAAGATACATGACTATTACGTAAGCAGGGAATTGTGACTGAGGTTCTAAATCCGTGTCCTAACTCGTGCTCACTCTCGTGGTTTACCCACTGACAAGTGAGCTATAGTTTTCCTACATCAATACATTATACATGAAGGCATTAGATTTCCTGATCTTACAGCAAACCCGCGATCCTAAACAGGGAACGCACTCTGCGACAATCTGTCTCACAGTTTTCAAACATTTGCGAATTTAGACAAGTAGCGGTCTAAGAGAACAACGCAACAAAACTATTGCGATTTTGCGAATACAGTACTGTACATGGTATTCACGGTAACATATCAGGATGCGTACACGCATGTTCATCATGCAGGACAACAGCGAGCATTACGAATTGTAAATCACACAGCAATAGCGGTGGCTGATCTGCCTGATCACAGCATAATATCAACTGTTTTGCCGCATATTCCTAACGCGCAGATAGTTTAATTTTGTAGATCAGGAAACGGCGATACACGGAAATAGCGCATAACAGGATAGCGCATTTTCGAAGGTACGCAGGCTTTCTTTGTGTTATCCCAGCCTTCATCCGCTTTGCAGACGCAAGTCCCCATGGATCGATTACCGGATTTGTAACAAAGCATTGCCGGGCGGCCGCAGTCCCAGAAATTCCAGCAAGGTTCCCCAAAGGATGCTAGAATTTGGATGCAGTAGAATAGTTTGAGAAAGATGCAAGCAGTGGAATGTTTCTTATTTACTTCAGCTTATAATTATATCGTTGCTGCGGTAACGCTCTCTTACCTTTACAACGCACAATCCGACCACCCAGGAGCAACGCTCTTTCAGGCATATGATACGGCCGACAAAAGCAACGAGGCGGATCCTGATTGTCTGTGGTGTTCGATGCCCAGCAATAAAAATTTGTATCCGGTGCACAATCACTGATCCAACACTCCGTTCCATAGTTTGCTAACAAGAGGATGGTTTTAGCTTTAGGCAATAAGAGAGTTGAATATTTTCATAAGCATTGCATTATAAAAAACGTAAGTGTAATCATAGTATGAACCGAATGGAAACTGAATCAGTAAGCTGTTAACGACAAGTTTCCTATAAAGAGGATGGAATACCCGCACAATACCCATTCAACATGGTATATCCAGGCTGGCATTGGTAATGTTCATCAGTGGTCATCGGTGGTGTTGCTGCTGCAGTTGTGGTCGGTGTTACTGCTGTAGTCGTTAACGTTGTTGAATGTGGTAGTTTTTCTGGAAAGCATGTAAGCATGGCACATACTCGTAAAGTGCTGTACACGTGCTGTATCTGGACGTAAAAGACACTGTACAGATGTGAGATGAACGCTGTTCACTAATTTACTACAGTTTGCAGTACTTGCCTATTATAGTGATAGCACAATCAGCATATATTTTGATTACTCTTCTTACTATCTGTTGCTACTGGTTCGTTAGTACCGCAAAACTGTTTTATTCTCGTAGTATGCGCAGAACTAGTCTGGATCTAAACCAAGGATTAATATTTAACTTGTACGTGCAAACTGTGCAAGCATTACTGCCTTATTGTAAGATCTCAACTTTTAATTTTCTGCATGCTCGTGCAAAGCAGACACAATCGTGCTCAAATGTCGGTTTTCGGCATGCCGTATATACTGTAAGTAAGCACAATGTCATACCAACAACAACGTACCGTACATGTAGAAAGAACAAACTTATATGCCATATAAATTACACCATGGAACAGTGATACACAGATACATTAGATCGACAGGTACGTATTATTAAAATGCAAAGAGCTGGAATTTAATTTATACACTGTTTCTTGCTGATTACATGTACTTCCGCATTCAAGAAACAACTTACTAGTGCAACGATAAAGAGGATGCGTAGTAATTTCTTCCGGATCAGGATTGATCAAAACGATATCGTAGCCATTCGTCTTATCACAGACGCAAATATTGTTGAAAGACTGCAG
>JAQGAU010002509.1:0-15322 GCA_034698045.1 Paramacrobiotus richtersi
TGCTTTCCTCATTAATTCTGAAGACAGTCATATTTTGTCGAGTAGACCAAGCTTTGGTGCCACTCTATTATGTCTTGATAATACTCATGTGCAATAATTGCCTGAGGTACTATTCAAACAAGTGACCCGATCGCACGGCTGATCTGGAACAGGATCTCTTGCGTCTGCACTGTATTGTTTCTTGTGTGCCTGCCTGATCAGTACAGAGCGCAAGAAACGTGTTTTCTCCGAAAAGCATAAGAGGACAATTTGCGGCTTTAAAAAGCGCAGATTGCTCCAATTTGATTTTTAGACGTTTGAAGAAATACACCTAGCAATCGCGGTCATTCTGAACCAAAATGGCCCGTATATGTTATCCGGTTACGAAGTTATAACGATTTGAATATTTTGGAAAATTCCTACAAATTTAAAAAAAATAATTTGTTAGTTTTTTTGACGTCAGAATGTTTGTTATCCAAATACGCATCTAATGATCCCATTAACTTGCAAATTGGGCCAAAACTGGCTTTTTCATACCCACATTTGTGTTTAAACTTTTTGCCAGTATAGCGAGTGAACCCGTTGCTGCGCGCACAAACCGTTTTTTCGCAGTTCTAGAGCAATCATTTCTTTATAAGAGTAAACATAAGAGTATTTTATACCCTGCAAGTCAACAACAGAAAACGTTCCGGCGCGAAAGGTCTCAAATGGCCGGAGCCTAGCCTTAAAGCAAGTTATCGTGTCCGAAAGGAAAAGGCAGACGGACAAAATGCGTTGGAGCTGAGTATACAAGACCTTTGCTCCGCTCCGGTCGATAATGAACATACAGTAAGTGAACAAATGAATAAATGAAAAGTTCTCCGTTAATTATGTGCAGCATAAGGACATGTGTAACTCGACGGTAATAAAACGAAGGCGGTAAGAAAACGAACTGGAAACTGCGTCCGGCTGCTCCACATCTACTGATTACGGCGTGACTGAAAGCGAAGTAGTTGTTGCGCCATTCCAGATATCAGGACAGTGCTGTAAACCTCCAGTCAGTACCTGAAGGACACCCAGCAATCGTACCAGATATAACGCTACCGAATGTACATTATAAAATTCGGCGCACCTGCACGTCCGTCGAGCTCCATACATGATCGCCAAATGAAGTGAACACGTTTAGGACACCAGTATAAGATTGTCCCGAGGTGATATTGCAAGAAAACCCATTGGAGACATCAAATATAAGATCTCCGGTGCTGAGGATCTGTACAGCGTTGCAAGACTCGAATCCGGTCAGTTCGTAGCGGACATCAAACTGGTAGTATTGGCATCCCTATAATGATAATTAAGCTACTAAGAAATCAGCGCAACTGCACAAGCAGAAAGTTAAACCTACATACTGTTCAAGCATGCAGTACTTATGCCTGGCAAACAGGAACCATTCTGTCATTAACAGGCAATTTGCTATATCTTGGTGCAGTACTACAAAGTTACCACAAGTTGTGAGCGTTACCTGAGCAGTTGCTCGCATCATGCCTACTGACAACCAGTCGAACCGTGCAACGGATAGTGTGCTCCGAGTTCGAGATATTAACCGGCCGCCTAGGCGGCCTGGACTGCTCGATGGCCCGTCGGATGTTGCTTCACGGTTTTCGAGCAGTGAAAATTCTTCTCGATCGTCGAGCGCATATGAGTAGATTCTCGCTTCGCTCGAAGCACATAATGCACATTTACGACGATGTGTTTTTAGCTCCAGCGACAGAATCACACCAACAGATTATTGCGTATCTAACAAAATTGTGCTGCATGTTTTCCAAGACGTAGTTATTCGCCAGTTAACTTTGCGCCCATGCTATACGTAGGTAACTATGAGGGTAACGGGCAAACACAAAAAGAATTCGGCAAATTAATCGACAATGTTATCATCTCGTGTTCGGCAGTGTTCTACTCGTACGTTAGAAAATTTCGCGAAAAACAAAACACAGGTAACATTTGTAGCACAACTAATACTGAGTTTTAGGGAAATATTGCGTAGACCAAATGGATACCCGTGCAAACGTTTGAAGCACAGAAAAAATTTTGGGTATGGCTCAGCTAAAAAATCAACGACTATCCCGAAAGTACGGCGTTATGATAACTTACGGGAGTTAGTGTGGCGCGTGTCATGACGGTCCGTTCGCAGCTAGTAGGCCGGTAGGTGGGTACTGGATAGTTACGTGGTGCAAGGTCCACTATGACGCAGATTAAAATTGAATTGTTTGATCAGTTCATGCACAAGCATCAGTTAACCCACCAGCACCCGGCACCAGAAGGAATGCTAGTTCTGCTTTGAGAACCACTATTTGCCGAGAAACAAATAGATTAAGAAAACGTCCTTTTTTGACAATCTTTTTGACCATATTATGTTAGCGAGGGCAACATGATGACTTTGCGACATCAAATGGCACGATCGCCATTTTACAACAGAAAGATTTTTACACAAATTCGTCCAGAAAGTTTTTTAACTGTTTTTCAGTTCTGGGTTCTGAGATCATTAATTTTTCTAGCGTATTCGCTGGGATAGTGGTCATCCACACGGCCAGTTGGCACCTGTGAAGAATGACTAGAAATGTCAATTTAATAGTTAGGGATAATCACGGGAAAACTCTGCATGCTGTTTCTACCGGTATAGCAAGGACTTTTTTGATTTTTGTAAGTTCATATTACTTATCAATGATAGGAACCACTAGAAGAACGTTCTTTCCTTGCTAGATGTCAAAATCAACCGCAAAGAAAATTTATGAATTGTTAAAAAACGGTTTTAATTTATCACGCCAGAATCTGTTTCTAAAAGTTAATTCATCACGTAGTTTCTTACATCAATCGTGGTCGGTGGGCTAACTTTTTAGTACTGAATATGGTTTCATACCAGAGCAATACGGATAAACCGAATACATATCGACACCACCATTGACGCAGTGCTCAAGGCCGGAAGTGTCCACCTGCGTAGAAATTGTAGGGTTAGTTGCCTCTAATCATGCATGGCTAAAGCACGGCTCCGATCCTTGCAGCGTTAATACACCAACCGTAAGATCCCAAGTGCCTAGCGTTACTGGGGGCCAAACTCCGTTATCAGCTGCGATTACACTACCCGAATAGGTAATGCCCTGACCCACATCGCACACGAATTGCTGATAGTACAGAATTGGAGTGAAGACAAATGCTGTTGGACCAAATCTAGAGTCATAGTTGGCGGATGTAAAGCATGACGGAAACCCAGTGATCTGGAAGCTGACGTGGTAGTAATCAGTATGGCAACCCTGCGAAATTGAAAATATATAATTCTTAATGTTTTCATACAACCAGTTCTGTTAAATGTTTCCACAAAGACATCTGCGGCTACCACTTACGCTAGGAACGGCATAGAACAGCATCTGGCTGCAATTCACAGGGATGTAAAGAGACTGGCTTGGAATGAAAGATACGGATGCTGAAAGTATGAAATTGAACGTTGTATAGATAACACCACCACACACAAATTAACGCTTTCCAAAAAAGTGAAAGTACTGTTTTCTGGAGTTTACTAAAAACAAGACAATTGTCTTCTTTCCTAATTCTGACGGATACCAGTTCATATTACAAGCCTCCGTGACCTCTGACTCTAATTTATTTGCAACTGACTTACAAAAACAAAGCTAAAAAACTAAGTACCAGTGGCAAATAAAGCCAGATTTAGCTTGGGAATGTGCACTCTTTCCTGCAGAGCGATTTCCTGAATGTTCGCTGTGTTACTGCTACTAATTAATACATAATCTGGTCAGTTCATATTGTTTCAGCTGATCATGATGGACCCAGAACACTTACAGATACTCTGTTAATGGCCAAGGTGCTTTACACAAAGAAATTCGAATTTCGCTCGTGAACGAAAAGGCAAAACCATGCGTTGTACTTGCCCGGTGAATCAAGTCAGGACAATCAAGTGGCTGTTTTGTGTTATGAATTATGACGACAGACGCAAACAATTTATTGGGTTCATAACTATCGATCCTAGGACTCGAGGGTAGAAACACTACACTTTCAAAGTATCCTGGTAATGTGATTTTATTACCGGAGCTGAGCTGATCGGAATTGGACAGTTTGTGCCTTTTCCTTTTTAGTGAGCCTTACCAGTGCACGGTGCTTGTGTCGTGGTAGATGATGTGGTTGTAGTAGTAACGCAGTTTGCCAGATAGGAAAGGTCAACCTAAAATAGTACAATGACAATATATAGAATATTGCGTAAGTATGCACATTTTACGCAATACCCTTTTGCTAACGTTTTATATAAAACTGTCTGCTCACATACATGAAAGTTTATCTGGTCATGCTTGAAATGAACACTATAGCTAAATACTGCTGGGTACTTTAAAACTGGCTCTCGCGGCATTTTCTAATCCATAATCAACCCATGTATACTTGACGGCCGGAAGATGGTTCTATGATTGACAATTGTGAGATATCCGCTCTGGATTACAAGCGGCTTTCATTGTAAACGGTTAGATTTGCAGTTTCAAGTTACGTACACTATCAAACTAAGGCGTCACATGAGAAATACACGTACATTGGTACTGACGCTATGCAACCGTGTCTCTTGTTGTGTGTGTAGATACGTATCGTTTCTTCGATTGAAAACTATTGGCTGCTCGCTTCGATCGTTCGAGAACAATAGTGAACGTCCCGGGTACCGCAGAATTTGTACAACAAGGATTTATTGTTTCCTTACCGTGATATACCAGCTGCCCAACTGGCTTCCGGTATAGCCATCAGTGGCAGTCAGAGTGCCATAGTTAAGGGTACCAGATCCCACACTACAATATGGGCCGTTTAAATCAATGATGACCGAGCCGTCGGTTTGCACCCGGACACACGGAAAGGTTCCAGTCAAGGCATAAGAAACTTGGGAATATGCGCAACCCTACAGATATACCATACAAACCGTCTTTCCAATTAGAAAATTTGATGCAACTGCCTACCTAAGCCATCTGAAACACGTACATAATCATGCATAAGCTTTGCCATACCTTGCTTAATACTTTTGTAATACAGTTATATACAACTGTTATTTTCGTATCATTCTTCGTACTGTATTCATGGCAGCGGTTTCTCACATTACTAATATTGTTTGTGCTAATGGTTTATCATCCGTGTGTATCTGCGACATAATGCCGATCTATGCGAATACTGGTAATAATATGTACGTAGTAGAAATATACCGGAACGAATACGTCTCTCGCACCCACCATAAATTTTGTCTATCTCTTACCTGCACGTATGAAGTGAGGATGATTTGATTACATTCGGTTGGGTAATACGTCGAACCGTAAGTAGGATATGTTACTGCAACTCAAACACACGACTGGTCATAATCATATGCGTTGTTTATACCGCCTGGTCGGAGAACTTGTTGAGGATCGGAATTTTTGTATGAAGTTTCGACTATGCCATATTATGCTGATGTCTCTTTCAAGAGTTAACGTACCGGTACAGACAGGAGAGCTAGTTGTGGTGGTAGTGGAGCAATACTGCACTCCGGTTGTGTCAACCTGGACAAAAAGATGGCGCATATTTACATGATTTGTTGAATGTACGAAGTAGATACACTGGACACCTACTGATATTTGTGTACTGCCGTATTGCCAGCCCGTGTATAAGTCCACCGCTGTCAAGGTACCATAGACGATTCCCTGTCCAACATAGCATCCCAGAGGGTCGAAAATGACGGTTCCATCGGTCTGCACATATGCGCATGGTAGTCCAGAGAGCAGATAGGTCACCGTTGCCGAATTACAGTTCTACAAAGTTCTTAGTTTACTACACAAGAAACAAGGTTGTATTGGACGCTGAATAACACTTACACTCATACTAATAGAAGTAAATAAATAGTTCGGGCCACAGTAGCTTGGATAGTATGGGCCTCCCTGGATGGAGACTATCGAACAAACAGTTTTTGCTGAAGGAGTAAACTTGTACGTAATACTGCTACTACAGATTACAGTATTATTTACCTTGACAAACCGGAGCAGTGGTATAGGTATCAGTAGTGCTAACGGTAGTAGGATTGTCCGTGATGGGACCAGGATAAAAATTATTGTTGTAATTTATATTAATGCCACCAACGTTGACGTTATTGACCACGTTAACAGACGGACCGCCTCCGCATCCATTGCATCCGCAGCTGCTGCATCCGCCAGTACATCCTCCGCACTGTCTTTGTCCACCCGTTAGGGCGGTCCAAAAGCCCAGAAAACCATTTGGTCCAGGATTGTATGGACTACTTAAAGAACCCGACCCGTTAGATGGAAAGGGCATGTTCTGACATTCCGCCAGACTGACTATCAGAGCGCACAAAAAGGTCAGAAAGAGCGTCATACTGTGTGGAATCGTAACAACATGAAAGGAAATTTTCCCACAAGAACCACAGCGGAATTTTCATCATCTGCAAATGTTTATAAACTTGGCGGGTTTATGTGCTTGTGGTTTTATTATTGCATCGCTTTAAGTTGGAATGTTGCTTTTAAAGTGGCATTTGGCTTGTGTTTATGATTTTGTTTTTCCACAGTTTTGTTTGGAAATTTCTAGTGACAGCATTTAGCTGTGAAAGTGAAAGCCGTCTTACTGGATTCTGGAACAATGGCGCCGGGCGAGCTGGTACGTAAGAGCCGTATTGTCCATTTTACGCACACATTAAAGAAACCCTTTACGTTTGCTACGTACCTGCGCAAACAATATAGACCGAAACCTCTTCTACGCAGTGTGATTTTACATCTTGCTGGAATGTACAGTTTCCTCAGGAATGTACTTTTACGACGAAAGTGGTGACATGAAACGAAGTACACGGTATGTACGATGTGAGTAAACAACTAAAAAGCGGCATCCTCAAAAGTGCAGCGCCGGTGATCATGCACCGAACTATTCGGAATAAAAAAGTGTGCACTGTCCCTACGGAACTTGCTATTGTCGAAACGCAGTCAGCAGCTTGACAATCCCGCCAACTGAAGCGAATGCTGATAGATAAGCCAAAAAACTAATTGACAGAACGTCGCAACTGGATGTTTTGGAATTCTGAACAGATCATCGAGGACGACTGACCTCGTGTTTATTCACATGCATTTCCGACTTTGTCAGTAACGCATTGTTTTTTCTAATTATATTTCGTACATAAAACAATGTTGATGAACCGTGCAACCACAAACATACAAAACAAAAACAGCTTAATTAAATTGTAGCACAACCGGAAAGTGGTCGCTTAATTGGCGAGCCTGCAAATAAAAAACCAGCGATTAGACGAAACAATAAGAAAGTGTTTTGTTATTCCTTTCATATTATTGTAGTCCAGGTTCATCTTGCCACTGATGGTAAATTTTATGAAAATCATTTTTACAAGTAATGCAGCAATACCCACCTCGGAGACTTTGATCTTGTACTTTTGGACAAAATCCAAAACCTTCATTTCGGCAAAGCATTTCGCCAAAGCACCCTCGGCCTTCACAACAGCCCTGCAGCAAAAGCACGCTACACACAACTCCACTTCAAGGGAAATTTCGTTGTGGACATTTTACCGATCAAATGTGCACTCAGACATCATGGACGCAGTATCGACGCCAGTTGGGATGAACCACTTGAATTTCTTGTCCGTGTACAGTTCCACATCAGGCCATGCGGATTTCCGCACGTACTGACAGTCAGCGTTGTAATCACCCGCGACCATCACGTTCTGTCAATGCGACTTTTGTTAGGAAATAACGTAGTTCCTGTTCCGTGCGGCTACGCAAATTTGCGCATGTTTATAATTATTTTGCAGTAAAAAAGGGTTTAAGAGTCATGGTCAAGAGATATCCGTTCGCGCATTAAATTAAGCCTAAGCTACTTTACTGAACTGCAGAACTGCGTTGAGGTCTTGAACTCTAAATGAACTCGATTCGATAAGCAATTCGCAAATCGTATGGATATCATGAGGTAGTGCTGTTCTGTTCGCAACCGCATGTTCACTACTCTTTTTTTATCTGTGAGAGTACAATGAAAATGTCGATTTTGATTTCCCAGTCCGTCTATTGAGAAGCCATTATCGCTCTTCATCTTTAAGCATTGTATCGGTATGACTTTAGCAGCATTCAGAATTTTGGTAGGAAAATACATATGCAAAATATTTAGGGTAGGTAGCAAAGAACATTTTGAATATACAGTTACAATTAATGTATTTCTGGATTCATGCATTTGCACGCAAGCCAGCGCACTACGATATTTACCGCGGCAGCAGTCAAATTTCAGATGTTTACATGCTTACCGGTGTACCAAACCTCTTCTCCGCCCAGGCATACGATTTGACCAGCTCATTCATTTCCTCAACGGCTTTGTCTGCAAAGGTAACATTTCGACATGTACATACATCAGTTTGCTTGTATAAAAGTTAACGGTATAGTTTTAACATACTATTATGTTCTATTGACCAACTGTCAGTGCAGCGACAACCAGTTAAGAAAACAACATTTGATACTGTTGTTAGTCACACGTACCTGGCTCGGTGTGGATGGTACCCATAACAATTTCGGAAAAGCCTGAAACGGTAAAACACAACTTCTTGAAAACCTGACTTGGAGCGCATTAAAGTTTCCTCATACAAGTGTTTTTCTTAAGGATTTTGAACTTGGTAAAGAACGGGTCACGACTGTATACGTCATCGGGATCGGGACAGGCGTCCTGGTCCACAGCTTGCGCTACTTCTTGTCTATGGGGAGCAAAACGCGTTTTTCTGTTAACGCATGTCAGAAACACATATTTAAACAGCAGTTTGGTGTTACCGGAACAAAAATACGTATTGTTCTTGTGATGTGCGTCCAACGCGCTCGCTAACAGTGAAATTCCAGGTGGATCCTGTGTTTTTAGACAGTGCTCTGGCGAACCGCTTCAGTACGTCCAGGGTCGGGTCAAAGAACTCTTGCAGTGCCAACATGTCGCAGCTGGAAACTTGCTAAAAATACCAATTGATTTATAACGCCTATAACATCATAAAATAAATCGGACGAAGTTATTCATTCCTGAATTCGTAGGTCTTCCTTTTACCTCGACCATCATGTTGAGTTTGCGTTTGCTGTATCGTGACAGAAACTCGTCGGGCTCCTTGAACTTGGTAGGTCCGAATCGGAAAACGTTCCATGTGCAGATGCGCAGACCTTTTCCAGCGGGTATAGCAGGAGTGTCCAGCTTGAAGCTGTCGTCCGGTTGGGGTGTGGTGGTCTTGGGGGCATGTACCCATCGGTTATGTGGCAATCTAAAAAAAACGGAACACGAACATAGAAGTCGACACTTTCAATACACAATAATTAACAAGGCCTTGCTATAACAATACTATGGCAAGGCAAAGTTGGTAACGTGGTACTCAACAATTTACAGCTAAAAATACTGCTTACACTTAGCTACGAAGGTGCCTTAAAATCGTATTCACTTTATTCGTTCATTACCCGCATATACAGTACTGTAGAATTGTTCCCGATTCACAACGTTTTATAAATTAGGCTCTTTCTTCAGATGTATTATTCAGTAACAGTGACGACATATCTTACGTTGTGTTGATCGGAGTAGTTGTCGTTTCTTCTTCCTCTGACGTAAATTCGTCCGGGTAGTAGGTTCCGTGCCTTGTAGTTTCCGTGTCGTTAACAGCTTCGGTCGTGGAAACCACCAGATCTCCAGTAACGGTACCGTTCTCCGAACCGCTTTCCATGGTACTTGTCTCAACCGTAACATCGGAAAAGTTTCCAGACTCCATGGGATCCAGAGTAATGGTAACATCGGAGAAGTTTCCGGACTCCATCGGATCCAAAGTAATGGTCCCATCGGAAAAGTTTCCAGACTCCATCGGATCCAAAGTAATGGTAACATCGGAAAAGTTGCCAGACTCCATCGGATCCAAAGTGACATCGGAAAAGTTTCCAGACTCCATTGGATCCAACGTAATAGTCGCATTTTCATTACCCACACCTTCTGAAACACTGAAGTTCCCTTCTACCGTGAAACTGTCTACCGTCGCGGATTCGGTAACGTTTCCAGCTTCCGTAAGGTCACTCTCGGTCGAAACCATTTCGCTTGAGGGGCTCGTCTCGACGCAGTTTTCGGTGGAGTTGCTGTTGGCCGTCGTGTTTTCCAGCTCAATCGTCATAGTGACGTTCTCGTTCTCATCAATGGGAGATTCAGTTACGTTGAATCCTGCCGTGGAATTTGCGACAGTTGTTGGGCGGGGCGGAGATTCCGTTGTCCCATTGGATACGACAGCTGTCACATTGGGTGACACAGACGTCGAATTCACGGATCCAGTCACATTTGATGGGACAGTCGATACACTCGCTGAACCAACCGTAGAATTAACTGGAGCTACGGTCATGTTTAGGAACATCGGATCCACAAACTCCATAGGCTCTAAAGGTCCATCGAGGGGACTCCCCCAGACCGTTGCAACGGCCAACACGGCGACTATCCACATTGCAGCCATGTCGAAAAGGCTAGAAAAATGACAAACTGGCATATCCGACACGTGAGCTCCGTTTTATACCGCTCTCGAAGGCCAAGTGAGAACGTGCTCGGCAGGCGAACTTGACCTTGTTAGATTTACGCTGCACCTGGCAAATTTTTGAAGATTTACCAATCGCAAGCAGAACTATGTGGTATTAGTATAATTAAATATTAACAGTATCGTGCTCGGGTGAGGATTATTGCAGATGACTGCGTAATTCGATACTGACAAGTGATATGGGATACTTCATTGTCAGCTACAAAATTCGGATTTTTGTGGTGTAGGATGATGCGATGTTTATCACTGGAGTTATATAGGTGTATATTATGCATTCCATACGCTAAAGTTCCGACTGAACGATGCATCCGTTTGTCTAAAAGATCCAGAGTTATTACCGGCAAATAACACAGCTTCCGCATGTACCGTGGATTCTTTATTACGCTGCATATATGCAGTAACACCATGAGGCAGTAATCAAACGGCTGAAATACGGGATTTTCGTTATGTGTACTGACGTGAAGTACACTGTACAGTACCATACATTCTACAGCAAAAGACTTGCTCAGTTAAAGAAACTGTACATATTTTTTCGGCATTAATAACGCGGAGCCGTCGGAGTCGGGCGGCGACCCAGTGGCGCGTTTAGACCGGTTCTTAGGGGGGCACCAGGGAACTCCGACAGAAGGGTCCCCCCTTCTCTTAAATTTTGGCGAACCCACCTACAGCATACCGGCTAGGGGGGGCGCCACGGCCCGCCGGTGACCCCCCTAAACGCGCCACTGCGTCGGACGAATGTTATAACTTATTTTTCAGCGCACCGATAGCATTTTTCATCACAACCAATGGTACAGTACGTATTATAAAAACAATATCAGATTCTGGTTAACAACAATCAATTCAGAGAGAATTTTCTTATGGATTAAAATGGTACCGAAACATCCACAAGTCAGTCACAACTGAATATAGCAGCCTTCAAAGAGTACACAATGCCCATCAACAATCCGCAAACAAAGTACCGGAAAAGCATTAATACATAGACAGCCACAATACATTTAACTTCAGAGTGGATCAAGTCGATAAATTTGTTATAAAGTCTCTACACAGCGAGCGGCAAGTTTCAAAAAACTGGGAATGGCTGTCATGACTGTGGCGTTGTGGTACTATCCGCTCGTGATGTTCCGCACGAAATCTGCAGAAAGACAACAAACAAATAGATTATTAACACTTTCATTGTATCAGAAGTGCAAAATACTCACTCTCGTAATTAATCATCCCCTGGCTGTCTTCCATGCTGGTAACGAGCTGGTCATACTCTTCATCCGTCAGACGCTCCGCTACAACAAAAGAACCTATGTAAAATGTGAACCGGAAATGTCGAATATTCATAAAACAGTTATCTGTTCAATTTATCTAGTGATTACTGTGCGAACCACCAAAATAAAAATAAAATATTATTTAAAATACAATATAATATTATATTGAAATAATTAACCGAAATAATATTATTTAAAATACAATATAATATTAAATAAAAATAATTAACCGAAATAATATTATTTAGAATGCAACATAATATTATATAAAAATAGTTAACCGAAATAATATTCTTTTACGAGTGTGAAGGTTGAAGAGCAGTATGATAGTGTGATTCAGCCGTCGTTATTAAATTTTGAAATGTTGGAAGAGCACGAATTTCGTCGCGTTGTAAATATATCGTAAATACTGTATGTCGGTGGCTATATGCATTTATACTAAATTATTAAATTGTATGCATTTATCATAAAATACCGCTAAATGATCTATAGACAGAAAGTTAAAAAGCTGTGAACGGTTGGGACATGTTTAATCTCTACCCAGTCGCGTAAGGAGATGACGTAGCTCGGCTGAAGGCAACTGGCCGCTCTGGTCTTTGTCGAACATTCGCAGTCCCTCCACAAAGTCTTCGGCTCGGTAAGTGCTCTTGGTCTTACTGATTTCCTGCAGAATGGGCAGGAACACTTGGAAGCTCAATCGCTGATCTGCAAAATAAGAAATTTGTATCTACGTACGATAAAAATGCACGTACGCTATTATGCACTCACGCGTCAGTGCACAACATAGGCTGTTTTACATAGCATAATTGAACAGTGGCGAGCCGATAAATGCTGTTTAAATTAGGTATACTCGCCAATTTGTTCGGAAATTTTTCATAAAAATACTACCGAACAACTTCAAATGTTAAGTTACTCGAAGACGTGATATCCATCTAATTTATGAATTGATGAGTGTTTGTTGGTCATCCACTTCCCAGTTACCCCACAGCTTATAGCGATGCCACTTCACTACGAGTTACACCGCAATACATTCGTTGTGCATCAGTGGCATACTTCATATACTGTACACGAAGTACATCATATACACATTATATACATTAATTTGGAATATTTATCGTGTCTATGTTTGCTGTAGGTTTTTTGCCGAATAAAACATACACATACACGTCCACTGTTTTGCTGAAAATTAAAAGAACAAAAAGCACTCACTTTACAGTTTTCCTTTTGCTAAACTAATTGCGGAGTGTATGATAAAGTTTTTTTGTCATATACTCCGATAATTGTTAACTCCATGCAAGGTGAGTACTTACTTCGAAGGAATTCCTTACATGCATGCGTTTTTAGTTTGTCGCATAATTTTAATTTTGTGTACAAAAAAATTTTAAAGTATTGTAATTAATTTTCTGACCATTAACTGCAATGGTGTAAGCACCCGTGTCGAGTGACCGTGAGACAGCCATCAACGGACGGCAGTAAAATAAATAAATAGCACGTATATGCATGTAAAATTGTAAATCACGATGCGCGATAACTATTAGAGATCGTAAAACCTTCAAGCGGAAATAAAAATAATTTCAATTTCTATTTTAATTCTGTTTTCAAAGTTTTAATTTTGTTCATTTTAATTTAATATATTAATTCGAATAAAAAAATTAGTAAACTTTCTCCCATGGGAGAAACTTCAGTTATTTTTATTTCCGCTACCCGCTTCCGGCCATGGCTACCAAATAATTAAACCAAAAATAATCATCGGATTACGACGGTAGAAGACGTTACCTGGCTGATTATGGTAGCCGAATTTGCGGATGTCCGCTTCCGTGGGATTCTGTCCGAGAGCGCGCAGCACTTCGCCCAGCTGGGAGGCGGCGATACATCCGTCGGCTTTCGTGTCAAAGATGGAGAAAGCCTCCTGCAGTTCACCCATCCTCGCGCTATCCATTTCTATCAAACATAACCCATGCAACTGTATGAACTTGAGTTACTTAATTTACACCGCATTCGAAATCACCCGTACATGCAATACACACATTTAGGACTGTGTTGACAACAATCGTTAAATTACCGCAAAATTATTGTGAAAAATATTGAGCAGCGAAGCTGACCAAAACGTAAATATACAAGAAAGCGACAAAAAATAATAAAATAATTATGCAGGAAAATAAAAGGGAAATAAATTATTCATAATTAATTATTTAACAGGGGCACTGTTGCTAGATATATTTAAATTCAAATAAATTAAAATGTTCAATATTAGAATTCAAAATATTCAATTTAAATATTCAGTAATAAAAATAAATGTAAATATTCAAATGTAAATATTCAATAATTTTCAGGACATTACTGGAAGTCTTTAGAAAGTTTATCTCGCAAGTAATTTCTTTCATTTATCTGCATGTCACTTACCAGCACAGCGGGTTTTTCCAACACTCCAAATACAATTATACTTCGAAGATTTGGCTTCCTAATTCTCCGCACTAGTCCTTATACCATCAGCACTGCAATGTATGCAAAGCACGCAAGCACGTTCGAGAAAAAGAATTCAGATCAGAGTTGGCACGAACACAATCCAAGATTCAACAAGTGTTCATCCTCCCACGCACCCCAGCAGTAAATGCGGAAAATCGAATATTTGCGATATGCGCATTACTGCACGCTCATTTCATGGTCCACGTACTATGCATCATGCATGCCGAATATGAAAACAAAACGCTGACCCGAGCACACACCCCAAGTATGAACTGTTGCCAGACGTGGCTTGCGGTCGCGAAGATAGCGCGATCATTTATATGACTTTCATGCCATATCCGGTGTAGAAGTATGGATTTTGTGCGTTTAATCGCAGACGAACGAGAATCTGCCGGCTGTTACGTTACGTGTGCAGTACGTGCATACGTAGCTTTTTATCGTGAAAAAGAATTATTATATTTCGGTCTGACAGCAGTAGACACATTTCTCATACTTTTTGTAACAAGTTTCTTACGAATATTTTTTAGCTGGTGATATTAACGCGCGAAAGTGGAGTCGGATTTCTTTAAGTTAAATAGAAATGGGACGGAAGTAATTAAATAAAATGGAATTATCTAAAATGCGCAATCCAGAAAATCCGATAATAAAATTTAATTAATCAAATGATACGGCACCTGTGGTACTTCAAATACGGATTAAAATATTACACATTGATTTAACTTTTGTTTACAATTTTTGGAATTATTAATGAATTTCTACCCTGAAACGTATTTTTAACAGCGTTTGATACGATAAGTAAATGTTTTACAATTGTTACAAGCAGCTATACACAACACCGGAAGTGAAACTGTGCGCACACCATGAAAACCCTGTTCCTTGTGTGTTGCAATTTCCTCGTCATTTCACTGAAATGCGATTTTTCATTGCATAAGAAAAGGCAAGGAAAGTTTTTACCTTTTACTTTTAAACATTGGAATTTAATCAGTTTGCCACACTTTATCAACCATGGTCTCCAAACTCTTCCTGGGCGTCGTAGCAGGCGTCACAGCCGCCGTGG
>JAQGAU010002510.1:0-15318 GCA_034698045.1 Paramacrobiotus richtersi
TATAGCGCACCACAGCACGGCAACTATTATACAGTCATTATGTCATTAATGTCAGTAATGACAAATGACAGGCATTTCATACAAGCAGCATATGTATAGCGCACCGCAGCACTGCAGCTATTATACAGTCATTATGTCAGTAATGTCAGTAATGACAAATGACAGGCATTTTACACAAGCATTACAGAGCATTTTTCGTTAGCAGGCCATAACTGACAACTCTTGTCATTTGTCAGCAACGAACGCTAATGACAAATGCCGTCTTAAAAACCGATGTTTGCTTTCCATACGTTTTAGGCCCGAACTCGCCAGTACACGTGTAGGGATCCCAGTTGGACGCCTACCAGAATTGACGGGCGCCAGCCACCCCACACAGTACCGAGACGGCAAATCTCTTACCGTTTTTTCTCCTGCAGCAGCACCCCTAGCATGGACTGCCCCCCTACATCAGCGGCGCTTAATGGAGGCGCAAATCACGCGCTTCCTGATGCCCCTGGTAACCGGAATCCCCAAGCTAGTACGGTCTTGGATGAGGGATTACCTTGATGCCCGGAGAGTCTTGAGTGACAGCTGTTCGCCCGCATACACCCCCAACCGGACGAGTATCCGCCCCATCAGCAGCGCTTGAGGGAGGCGCAATACCCCGCGTTTCCTGGTAGCCCCCCGGTTTACGGACACCCCAGCCAGTACGGTCCTTTTTGAGGGATTCTCCTGGATCCCGAGGAGCGCCACGAGTGCTGACTGTCCATCTACATTCCCAGCCAGTACGGTCCTGGATGAGGATCCCGTGGAACGCAAGCCAGTACGGTCCTGGATGACGATTCTTTGGAGCGCCGTGGACGGACGCTCGATACGTCGGGGAAGTGTGACGATGGCGTCTTCCGGTGTACACGACACCCTCGTTGGGAAATTGTTTGCTGTTTTGCACAGCGTGTACGGTGTACATGCGCTGTGCCTCTCTGTGTCTGTGTGTGAGAGGTGTGGCTACGTGGTATGCCACGTAGCATATGCGTTTTGGCTGTCGATATCGCACTGCGTGCGGCTCGCCAGACCTCACTCGGTGGTTCGGTTTCTGCGGCGTTTGCCAGCTTTTCCCGATATGCGGGTTCTCATGGGCCTGTGCTACAGCACAGGCCAGGTTGTCGATATTTGCCATTAAAAACCTGACGGCCTTTATGGCTCTCGTTTGTGTTTGTTTCGCCGACATGCAGATGCATGTTCGTTTCACCCTGCAGGCCAAACTCTGCAGCCGTCAAGAGTTTGGTGATGCCATGATATGGCAAAGGGAACGAAAATCCATAAGTAATACCCCTGTGACTATCGGATGTCTTCAAAAACTATTCTGCCTGGCATAGTGTACCTTGTGATAGTTTATACAAGCAGCTCGAGCTGGCCAAGCCACAAAAAAACAGTTTTGGTTTCAGCCTACCGGTTGAAACACCAGACAACAGACATGCATGTCTGTTGTTCAAATTGCAATCATTAATTATTTGTACGGAAACTGATACTGTTGAGCTAGCAGTTTTTCGACTAGACTCTCGCGTAAGTTAGATGGATTGTTGTCGCTCGCGTGAACGTGTACAATCCTGAATAAAATTGTTTTTTGGATTATGCCTCTGCCTAGATATAGCGAAAGTTGTTCTACCCAATTGGCAAGGGAATAATTCGCATTGCATTTGTATCGCTTTTTCGTATAGCACATGATAGTAAAATTTAACAGTGTCGGTATCAGCTTTACATAACACGTCTTACAATAATCCTGAAATGTAAAAATCTCTGGAATCAGGAGAACCTTGGGAATTTTCAAATATAACACGAAATATGTTTTGCATATAAATACTGGATACATGCGTTGAGAGGACAATTAGCTCAATGAACCAGTTTGAAAAAAGAGAGAATAGTAAGATCCGAAATAACGAAGAGGACCGAAGTTCCTTGCGCAATGTGACAATGCAACAGACCCACAAATCGAGTCAAGGCCGACCACCTACACATTTGACCATTTGCGGCGGTTGTTTGCGGGCCTCTATTGCCTCTGTGGCTTTGAAACCTAGGCGTTGAACGCCCATTCCAACGCCAACAGCAGCTGACTGTCCGCAGTCCGCCGGAAGTAGCGCAACCATGACACCCAGTTATCTGAAAAAGGCTTCTGTTAACACGCCTCGTTTATGCCACGGAAACGTACATACAGAGTGTGGTGAGCCACAGTGAAGTTTCAATCTGAGCGCTTCTAAGATCGATTCCTTTCGAAGTCCTTTTGAACTGTAGTAGTCCGTTCCAGCACGTCTCAGGAAGCGATGATCACATCGAGCGATAAGATCTTCAATAGTAACGCAACAAATGATATGTATGAGGTATCTAAATCAGAATTCTTTCGGTCATCACTGCTACAGCCTTTTGCCAATAAAGGTATGTATGCTACAGCCTACAGTTATGTTATGTCCAAGCTATGGTTGCTACATGTATAAGAAAATACCTCCGTGAAAATCGAAGCGCAAGTCTGTCGTTAATTTTAATCCTACATCGGTCCATGTTGATGCAGCTTTATGAGTAATGTATGCATAGCGGCGCGCCTAATAATGGTTGTGGTCAGCATAGGGACCGAAATCGCAATAAAGGCTGTGTTTTTTTGTAGTAAGACTACTATTCTGTTTGATTGCTCCACTTACTCTATACTTGGAAATTTGCCACCGGATCTTAATGCTTAGCAATTGTTTTGGGGTGTAGGATGTTGTAATTTTTTTGATTCGGTTTTTTCGAACTTAAATACTTCACCACTAATTTGTATGAGACGCTGTATTATAAACATAATAAAGACTTTAAGTTTATGCGCCAAAATGGCAATAGCGGCTGGATGCAATGTTCAGCTGATTAACTGTTTACGCAGAAGCTATAATGATATGCTAATATTACTGGAATCTAGAACAATTTATAGGTGCCGATTGCTTATCTGCGTAGATTTGAGAAACTATAACCCAGTGTGCTGTTGGCATTGCTGCGACTGTAAGTTGTTCAGATATCCAGAAGTTACGAGTTCTCAGCTCAGCGTTATGCGTCGCCCTGTGAGTTTGTGAATGATCATCCTCAACTTTTGTGGCCTAGCAAAAATGATTATAGGAGCTCTAAGGACAGTCGTTAATCAGCTTACTGACCGCGTCCGGCAAGTCGACCCAAGAGTATCGGCTCCAGAGCGGACTTGTCCCCTTGCGGAGGAGGGTTCTGCATGCTTCTCCCAGGTGGATGGTAAGCGTGGCATTATTCTGTGTACGAGCTTCCACCCATTCAGCCAAGTCCTTCATTGAGCAACATAAGCAGTCCGGATTGCCCAAGCAGAAGTTGTTCTCTTGTAGACCGAATGCGATTCGGTCCGCTCCAGGAGTGGTTTCCAGGACTTCCTTCGGAATGGTTGTCAAGTTGTTCCGGTGCAGATTAACTTCTTTGAGGGAGGGTAAGGAGAATGATGCAGTACTGCGGAAAATATTCTGCAGACTGAGTGTGCTGTCGATCAAGATAGATTCCCTCCTGCAAAATAGGTATCAATCGTTCGGTACTCGGACGACGCAAACATAAATAATCGTGTTGACGCGTTTTGATGCAGGGTTAAGCAATTACCTACTAGTAACTTTACAACAGCTGGCATCACGTTCAAGATTATTCTAATCATGTCGATTATTCGGCAGTTCGATTATTCGGGTATGTTACGTCAGCGTGCGCTAACTGGGCCGCAGTTAATTGATTATACTGATCAGGTACGCCCAGTAGCCAACATAATCGATACTTACTCGCGAGTTGGTATTCGATTATGATCAAACCTACGCTTCGGGAATTGCAAGACCGGTAGTTCTACAGCACTTTTACATTTCTCGAAGCTCCCAATGCACTTTCGATTTCTCACGACTTTTTGATTGGATGGCCGGGTTTGGCCTACATTTTATATGGTATACATAACTCGTTTCAAAGTAATCTTAGCATGTAAGTCATTAGTGTAGCTTGAAGGTATCAATCAAAGATCTATAATTCGGACCCCAGAGTCAAAAAACTCAAACAACCAAATCAAATCAGAAAAACCGACAACACCACTTGGTCCGCCGTAGTCGAAAACGGGGTCACATGATCTTTTTATTCAAAAAATGTCTGACCCGGCAAAGTACGCATCCTTTCAAATCGCGCAGATTGTGAGTGGTAATTCTTACCGCAAAAGCTACTGTCAAGGGTAAACCAAACCGAGATATACCACAGCCTGGAGGAAAATTAATTAAAACTGCAAACTAGGTAAGTAATTTACTACCCAGTAACCGGCATTTATCATCTTTCAACATTTCGAATGACAAAAGAAAACCTTTTCGGTACCCCAACGTTTAAACGAAAACACCTAAAACCCCCAACGCCCAAGCAACGAATCTAACGCATATTACACTAAAAAAACCCATATTAGCGCGCAAAAGCGCTAACCCGTCCCAACGAGCGAAGATATACTACCATCAGTACCGATTACGTTATTGAACTACAATGGTTCATTTCTGAATCTTTCATCGATGCAGTGCTGACTATTTATGCAGTGACACATGCCAAAAATGCTGTCATGAATTTGTAAAAAGATCAGAACAGCAGAACAAACTAACAGTAATATTCAAAACGGGACACTTGGATGCGTACCGACTATTTGCTGGGAAGCAGAACGAACCAACAGCAATATTCAAACCGGGATTCTTGGATGAAGTACCAACCATCTGACGATGATTCTGACTGGAAGCAGAATGAACCAACTGTTACCAACAGTAATATTCAAAACGGGATACTTGGCAGTACCGACCATCTGACCGGAAGCAGAACGCACTGACAGCGATATTCGAAACGGGATACCTGGATGCAGCACCGACCATCTGAGCGGAAGCAGATCGAACTAACAGTAATATTCAAAACCGGATTCTTGGATGCAGTACCGACTACTTTACCAGAAGCAGAACGAACCAACAGCAATATTTAAACCGGGATACTTAGATGCAGCACCGACCATCTGAGCGGAAACAGAAAGAACTAACAGTAATACTCAAAACGGAATACTTGGATGCAGTACCGACTATTTAGACGGAAGCACAACGAACCAACAGTATTCTCTTATGCAGCACCTACCATCTGACCGAAGCGAAACGAACCAACAGCAATGTTCAAAATGCGATACTCAGATCCAGCACCGACCATCTGAGCAGAAACCGAGCGAGCTAACAGTAATATTCAAAACGGAATACTTGGATGCATAACGACCATCTGATTGGATGCAGAATGAACTAACTGTAATATTCAAAACTCTTGGATGCAGTACCGACTACCTGATCGGAAGCAGAACGAACCAACAGCAATATTCAAAACGGGACACTTAGATGCAGTACCAACTACATGACCGGAAGCTGAACGAACCAACAGCAATATTCAAAACGGGATTCTTGAAAGCAGTACCGACTGCCTGACCGGAGACTGAACGAACTAACAGTAATATTCAAAAAAAGATTCTTGGATGCAGTACCAACCATCTGACCGGAAGCAGAACGAACTAACAGCAATATTTAAAACGGGATACTTGGCAGTACCGACCATCTGACCGGAAATAAAACGAACTAGCAGCGATTTTCAAAAGGGGATACTTGGATGCAGTACCGACCATCTGACCGGAAACAGAACGAACTAGCAGTAATAGCCAAGCTATGACAATATCAAAAATACTAATTACAATTTATTTTAATTCTCAGATAAATGAATGACAATAAAATAATAATGACCGACCGACCGACAGATGACCTACGGGCATCGAAATCCATTTCGGCTGAGTATAGAGGACCTTCGCTCCGCTTCGGTCGATAAAATTTAATATCTTCCAATATTTTAATATACAAACTTTGATCAGTGATCATAAGAAACCCTGAGGCGGCAGCCGAAGGTGTTTCTTGTAAACTAAATTGACCGAACAATTGGTATTGTTATAATTTTTTTCGCAGCCTAATGATTTCACCTGGAAAACCGTAAAGAATTCTTACCAGGTTTGCTGAAATCGGTCGCAAGGCGCTCAAGTCAAAAGACGTCAGCGCGTTGAAGTTCAGAATCAAGTCAGCTAGCCACGGTGTGCCAGAATCTGTCATTTTCACAAATGCATCTGGTGATATATCACGGATACCAGTGCTTAGCGAAAGACGGTTTAAATTCCCAAATCCTTTGAAACACTTCGGCTGTAACTTTTTCAGTTTGGACCCGTGGATGAGCAACCACAGTAACTGTCCTTTGACTTTATCCAGTAGAACGTTGAACTTAAAGTCACCTTCGTCACTGGAGCGGAAGCCGTAAAAATGTACCGTGTTCAAATTTACGAAGCCTAAACGGGAACGGTTCAGCTTCATCTCCAACCACGCTGCAGTAAACTCCATTCCGGGCGGTCGAACACGAACCCAGGTATATCTGTCATATGTTGGCTGCAGCTGGGATTAATGCAACGGTGAAATTTTCTGGATAATCCAGCTTTCCACATCTGAGAGCGTCGCTGAGAATGATATAAGCTTGATTTGGTAGGTCGTCTGGTGAGGTACTGGAAGTTACTGGCGATCCTAAAAATAAGACTGCAGGTATCATTAACAAGTGCTTCATACTGTTAACGTTTTATGCAGAAAAGTCTGGAGAAGTCTGTTCTAACTGAAAATGGCTAACTGGAATCGAAGCGAGAGACGATTTTCGAAAGCTTCCGGCTGTAATCGGCGATCAGATGGCTGGTGGGATTCTTGTCTGTTAGTTTTGATATACTGGCTGACCAAACCGCCTAGATGCATGGTGCCACGTGTCTGTGCATGCAGTAAACAGTATGTGATTTTCGTTCCAGCTGGTACAGCATGGCTGCATGCTCATGCTGCATGCTCACCGGATGGCAATGCCGCCGTACAAAGACTTGTGTACTGCGGGAATACGAAGAAATATTGGTCAAATAGCTAGTAAAGTAAGGGTAGTGGTATGCATCGAGATTTTTGTTATTCGTGCCACATCAAATATACGTTATCTTATACGTTATTTCTGCAGTACGACATAAACCTCGTGCAGGCCGTAAACAACCGTGAAGCCGCCGTTCCCGCAAAACAGCCCGTCCTTTCCCGTGCACTCAGCAATTACGAGCAATAAAACCTGTGTTCAGTACGTGGTGCACCTCATGTCAACCTCGAGCGTTGCACAGAAGTAAGATAAAAGGTGACTGATTAAGGCCCGCTTCCCAGCGATCAGGTCAGTCTGTTCCAACCTGTAACAATTTTTAACCAACCAAAACAACATGAGTAGATGTAAAAATGAACGTTTCAGAATTTAGACTAATTCGCCTTGTCAATAAATGTCGAGTTTTAGATTCTACAGCACTTTAGAGTCAAAAATGTTGAGTCGCATTACTACGACATACCCTCACCATAAAAACTAGCCGCAAACGCTATCATGTGCATAATGTTGTGACAAGCTTATCACGCATACGCATTTTCAGCTAAGCTGTAAAAGCCTGTAAATGTGACTTCGGTGAGTGGATTCGGGTCTAGCCCTCACATTCGGCTCGCCATCGGCCAGCTGACATGTAATGGAATAGTACTGATATTATCTTGAGTAGCTGACCTTGCTTCGCCTTCACCAGCTTTTACGTGCACTTTGCTTCTGCAACAGTGGATGTCCCTTGTGGTATGAGCTGTATTGTTGTGTTGAAGTGTGTGTTGTTCATGGTAATGCTGCACGATTGTGGTACTGATGAACCAGGTATAAATCACCATGTTATCAATATGTCAGCTACAACCGACAAATGTACCTGCTTGCAAAAATCGATTTTGAGTATAAGCACAAGCAAACGGAATAATTTGGGAAGGTAGAATGGCTCGAGTATAGAACCAGGTGTACTTTTACACGAAGGTCAACGCTTGCACCTAAAGGACCTTATAGGTCTGGAGACCTTTCAGTCGTTTCACGACGTAGAAGACCACTGACTGGCTCATGCACGCCGGTAACATTCAAGTTTGCATTACATCTCTTTAGGCTTGGGACTCGTTTGCCTATGATTAGTGTCCAGTGAAAGTGAAAACAACGCAACGTAACATAACAGAGAAATAAAAACTGTATAACTTATACCCAAGAATGCGCTCTTATCCCCGCCTGTCTTAGCCCGAAGAACAGGTCGTACGTGTCTTTCAAATACAGATCCTTGATCGGTCCCCAAAAATTAGACATGGGTGTGGCGTTGACGTGGTGTTCGAAATAAAAGTCGTCCACCAGTCTCTGCAACTTCGGACTGTGCAGCAGCTGTTGCACCAACTGGTTCTCCAAGTCCGGGGTGTCAATGTCCATCTTCACCACGACAAAATCGTTGGCCTTGACAACCCGTTGTAGAATTGTCCAGGGATTGTGATCACTGTTTTCTTCCGCGGAAACTGGAAAGTTATACCAATGGTACTTATGGTGAAGGGATCCCGGTATGGACTGAAAGACTTCTTGGGGACTGTACAGTTTGGCTTCCCACGCGAAGATACGGCTGAAAGTGACGCCACGTTTACGGTACTGGTCAACGATCCATTTCTGACTCGCTCCACCTAAACACCAACGCAAAAAAGTAATAGAATTAAAAGATAGCTTTATGGCAGATTAAGGCAATTCTTTGAGTGATGCAGAATGCATCACTGCTTCGCATCTTCAGCTGTAACCTCTTCGTTAATACATCCGATATGCGAAAGCTGTATCAGTTTCCAAAACGAAAGATATTGTAACAAAAGCAGAACAGTTTCGACAGCAATTATCGCATCAGTATGTACAAAAAATCTTCACTAAATTAGTCGATTGTTCCGATCAGCATATGAGCAATAGTTTGAAAAAGCAGCAGATCTAGGTATCTTTCTACGCGAGTTACCTGGACCAGTATCATAGGTGCTAGCACCTAGATCGAAGTAGTACGCTTTTCCCGTGGTAGCCGTCTTGTGTCCGTTCCAATCTATCAGCAGATAGTCTTTATCGGCGGCGTATACGTCATGGTACGTCGCTCCCGGTCGCTGATTGCGTATACAGGTATACGGGTGTCGGGTAACCAGAGCCAGAGGTTCGATATAAGTCCGGAGCTCGCGCCCGGTGCAAGTGTCACGGTACAGAAAGGAACTGAAGATATCATCAGGGATTGGCGTACGCTGCCGTCGGTATTGCGCGCTTGACGTATAGTTGACCCAAGTGTCCGCTTCTCGGCGTTGTGCCGGGAATAGTGCACAAGCATCAATCTGCCAACCGTCGATGTTCTCGAGCCATGAAGACTCAAAAGCACTGCTTTCATATCGGACCAGCTGGAAATTACATGACTTTTCCATTATGGTTTCACTGCATGAATCCGGCTGAAAGATTAATTCTTAAAGTGTGTAACTCCCGTTACTGCTTAGACTAGCTACGCTTTGTTGTCAGTGGGATACGAGAGTACGTTATTATCCAATAATCTTATTGCACTATCATCTTACCGCTGCGTTGAAAGAATGAATTGCCAGGGCTACTTGGTATCCAATTAGAAAGAATACAGCTGATAATGCCAACAACACAATCCATTCCTTCCAGCTACTGGGCGCCATAAACTACTATATTTTCCTGTCACCGGGAATTAAGATTAATAATTAAAAATGTGCTTTTGTCTTTTAGTGTCTAATGGTTGGATATTATGACACGAAGATATGTACAGCCAACGTGAGATTAAAGATGTGTTAGGGCATAATTAAAGTCAGTAAAATTTGCAATAGCGTTTCTCCGTGCGATTTTCAAACAGCCGAACATAAGTGCTCAGCATGTGCGCTGCTGAAGAAGGGTTAACGTCCGTAGTAATGTTGTTCACTCTTTCGGTCGCCGCATAAGAAACAAGTACGTGCACAACACATTGTACTTCCGCATTTGTCTGTTCATCATGGAGATGACTTACCGCAGGTGTTTGCGCCACGTGATATGAAAAGGTGAGATGTACGACCATTTTGCATGCCTTCGCTAGGAGTTGCCAGACAAAAGCTAATTTTCGCTCGTAAGTTAACCTCTATGTAATAACTTAGATAAGTTTAACTTCCACAAACTTTCATTACCGCTTATTAATTTATAAGTGGAATCCACAATTCAGCGGTACGCAGCTGGGTAATGTACATATATTAGTGTGTATTGTACGGTATATTACCTAGTGTTGAATTGTACGGGTTGCCCTAGGCGTCAGGTGAAGACAGTAGTACAATTAGAATGTGAGCACTTCGCTGACAGGTACAAGTACCAAAAAAACCGAAAGAGACCAGAAGAAACCGAAATTTAAGTAGTGTACGTTAGACAGCACATACGTTCACGTATGTACGGTACCGTACATTCCGGTATATAATACCGCCTATATAGAAGATACTCTGTTATACGCAGTCCGCTGTATGCTTTATTTTGTTATTGTGTACGGCTGTGGCCGCAATAAACGCGAGAAGCAACTCAAACTGTGTTAATGCAGAGATTAGGTGGCTGTACGTTAGGCGCAACTTCGAATTTGTGCCGGAAACGCACATTCAGAACGTAAATAAATATAGGGAATATTACGTTACGCGAAGCGAAACGTTGCTCCAGTCAAACGGCTTGGAGATTACGATCTGGCTGCACACTGTGAATGCGCGGCCATGACGTAATCGCCAAGCCGGGTGACCGGCACAACTCTGGGACGTTACACTTTCATGGAACGTAATATTCCCTTTATAACATTATCCAAACCACATGAGGACAAAAAAAAATAGTTTATTAGGTTTCATTAACGCTAGTGGTCGCTTTATGCAGTGCGCAGTGCGCAGCTGCTTCTGGGCCTAAGGATGTTGCTGATTACGAGCAGCTACCTAACAACCGGTAGCGTTGGGTTCTGTAGTGTGGGAAACCAATTCCGTGACATACGGATCGCTCTGTGCGCTGGGTTCAACAGCAGCTGCATGCCACGTCGCGATTCGGCAGGATTTAGTGTCGCTGGTTTTTGTTAATTCGGAAATGTACAGTACTAGATTACACGCAATAATGGAAAAGAGTGCAAACGAAAACTCAACCAGACACAGTAGGTAGCAAGCCAGAAGATGTGACAGTAATGTAACTATTAGACAGCTTGCTTGTCTTCATGGCCAGGTCCTTGGTCTGAGTGATACTAAGGACACCCGCGAATCAGAGTAGCAACCGTTTCGGGCAAGCCGACCCAATAGTCCCACTGAAGACTGTCCTTGCGCTTAATTCGGCACGCTTTTCCCAGATCGATGTAAAGGGTGATATTTGCCTGAGTTCGGGTGGTCACCCATTCAGCCAAATCCTTCATCGCGCAACACGAGCAGTCCGGGCTTTCTTGGCAAAAGTTGTTCTTTTCCAGGGCGAAGTTGATGCGATCCGTTCCAGGAATGGTTTCCAGAACTTCCTTCGGAATGGTTGTCAGGTTGTTCCAGTCCAGTCGAATTATGTTGAGAGAAGGTAAGGAAAATGATGGAGTACTGCGGAGGACCGTTTGCAGACCAGTGTGCTGCTTATAAAGATAGATTCGCTCCTGCAAGACGAGCGTTAAGAGTTCAGCACGCGAAGGACAAATGTATCGGTCAACTCGTTTTGACGACGGTTTGAGCAAATTAGTAACTCTCTAATGTACCGTCATAGTCATCGTATAGTCATCGGGACAATATAGTGACTAAATTATAAATATATCACTCGAGCTACCAGGGCTGTTACAATTTTGCAGACGATTGATTCAACCGAAACCGCTCGCTAGTAACTAAGAGAACAACTTCATGTTTACTCTATATACAATTATATGGTTCAAGCTATACAGTTTATAAAGTATATTCAATGAAAATAGAAACAATGCAATTGTTCTCCTAATTACTACCGAGCGTCGTCTTCGATTCAGCATATAAGACCCAAAAGTGCGCACCAGGCCTGCTGAAATTGGACGCAAGGCACCCCAGTCAAAAGACGTTAGTGAATTGTGGTTCATCTCCAAATGAGTGAGCCAAGGCGAGGTGCCGGCATCGGCCATTTCCACAAAGGCGTCAGGTGAAATCTCGCGCAAACCCGTCATGAGCCAAAGACGCTGTAAGTGCCGGTACCCTTTGAAACACTTTGATTCCAGTTTCTCAATTTTGGAGTGATAGATGACTAGCCACAATAGCTGCCCTTTGACCCTATCTAGCAGCACATTGAAATCGAAATCGCCTCCCTCCGCAGAGCGGAATCCATTGAAATATACCGTGTTCAAATATATCAGGCTAGATGGGAACGGTTCAGCTCCATCTCCAAGCACATTACAGTAGGTGCCCGTTGCCGCGGAAGAGCATTCTGTCCCCAGGTGAATTTCTGATACATTGGCTGGGATCAACGTAGTGGTAAAGTTTGCTGGAAGATTGACGTTTTGACATTGCAGAGTATTAATGTTGCTAGTATAGGTACAACTTGGATTTGGTAGATCATTCAGTGAAGTATCAGTAAGTTGCAATCCAAAGAACAGGACTGTGAGTAAACTTAACAAGAACTGCATGCTGTTAACGGTTTATGCATAAACTGCAGAAACGTCCGATAAAGTCCGCTCTGGGCCTCTGGCTGAATGTAATGTCTGTTCCAATGGAAAATGGCTTGCTAACATAAAAATCTCAGCCGATTTTGCACAGGCTGCCGGCTGTACTTGACGATCAGATGGCTAACGCGATAATTAAAAGCATGGGGCGTTTTGATATAATAGCACACCAAACGATCTTGATAGTGTTTACGTATCTATGAAAAAAATTCCAGTAACAAGCGGTTTGTTTCCAGGTTGTTGGCACCATTTGCCATTACTCTGTAAATTGCAGAGAAATACTCAGAAAATGTTGACGACCCACACCGCTTTGCGGAAGGACTGTGCACCTCTAGCTTTAATATGTATGATTAACAAATCGTACGCAAAGCAGCCATAGGCTGTACTTTCGTACTGCGGCGAAATATTGGCCAACTAGCCGGTAAAGCGAGGATAGTCGCATCAAAGGGTTGTATGTTTACCCATGTTCTTTTGCACTTTAAGTAGACGTATGCGTGAACCCGGCATCCACTGACCTCTAACACCACAGAACATGTAAATCTTTTTTTACTGTACAAATATTTTGTTTCATGTTTTTTTATTCCAGCGCTGAAGCATGGAAATAATGCGCGGTAATGTTAGTTCGATTTTGGCTACTGTTCCTTCCCGTGCTAACTGGGAGAAATTTTTTATTTGATTTTTGGAACTTTTATCGTGTCAACAATGTTTCTGGGCCACTGCCAAATAAAATAGGTATATGTAGATATTCGCACTGTGCAGTCGTCTACACATCACAAGTACGTAGCTGCATATGAAATGTTTGGAGTAATGCACAAACTAACATGCAGGTAATTTACTGATTCATTAAAATTTTAATTTTGTTCCCCGTTGTGCATATGTACGTGTTACACAAGTCAGTATTTCGCAATCACACACTAAAAAACAAAAACACATCTTCCATTTCTTTTGATGAACCAACAGTACCCATAACACAAATACCATTTCCGCGCCGTATTTCTATACTAGTCCGCTGGCGTAGAAACTCCATGGACCGAGGATTCCCGTTATTCTCGCGTATTCTGCGCCCCACTTCCTTCAAAAATACAGTAGCCCTGGGACCCCAACTTCCCATTGTCTCGAATCCAATCGGCTGAACATGGTATCGGTCGGAAAGAGCGCGGTATCGGGTTTCCTTCTGCCTTTCTCGCTCATCCGCGGCTGCGCAACAAATTGTACTGGAGCGCGCAATATAGGAGTCAGCACATGTGTCTGCGACGGTAACATCCCAGAGAAGAGGTTTGCCGGCTTTCCACGGCATCAGCGTAAGACCGTCCAGACGTTTTCCGTCCCCTCAGTCCAAACCGTTTACAAACAGCAGCAATGCTTGCTGAAATAAGTGCTCTGCGGATGACATCGTTCAATGCAGAATGTCGTCTTGGGTGTCGACCTTTTCCACGCTTGCACACCAGCCCGTGGTGCCCATAAACGTCAACTTGCGATTTACAGATGCACCGATGTCACTCGAACACTTCTGCTCCTAAACGCAGTGCAACTGCGATCCTTAAGTGGAAGTCATCCAACAAATTTCCAAAGGTAGCGACATGCAGGGCAGCTAGACAACCAGGCTCGTGACTCAGGTGAGGAAGCCGCCAACAGACGAGAAGAGGTAATCACGTCGGCGGTTTCCATCATGCTGGCCAAAGCCTTGGTATGCTGCACAGTTGTCCACGTCGACTGGAACTGACGACGTTCAGGTGGTGGAGGTTCTAGGCCGGTGCGTCGAGACCACTCCTGTATTTGGTCAACTGTTAAATCTTCGGCATTTATACCGGCGACTATCGCCTGTATGTAGTCGGATGCTGCAGTCAGTGATGCAATGTAAGCCGGTAATGCAACATCGAATGCGCTGATTAACCCAAATCCACCAAATTTCAGTGGCAAGGACGCCTGCTTCCAGATGCTGTCCGTCATAGCCACGTTTGGGATAGCTTCCGCTTTGCTTCGGATTAAGGAATCAAACCTCTTTAGCTCTCGGTCGTGCTTCCAGCAATCCGATGTCCTGAAAAGATATAGCATCTTCGGTATAGCCAAACAGTTCCTAAGCAAGAATAAAGCTTGATGCGCTGGCAGGATGTCCAGGCGGCTGATCAGGGTTTCCAAGACTTCCAGTTTCTCCACAATCGAGGGAACGATCCCGCTCGGCAGCAAAGATGAACCCAACAAATCTAGTTGCTCCGGTGCGACCAACTGAACGTCCGGAAAAGTTTCCAGGAAAGCCCCTAGAGCGTCCATTCGCTCCACATCAGTCCCCCATACGCGTATACTTCGCACAAATTTCACTTGGATATACTGATTCATATATCCAACAATACCCATGCGTTGCAATTTCAAAATGGTAGGAACCCAGATGCACGGTAAAGCAATTGCGGTACCAGCTGGATCCACTTATCTGCACATTATCGAGTTCGGCCTAGATTCCTCTTGAACGGTCTACATCCGATTTCAAGCAACCTGTTGCGGATCGAAGATGCCAGGCGGCAGGCTGAGTGTCTGTCCCGTTTCCTCCTAAAATCGGAAGTCCAGTGAATAATTGTCAGGATGGGATGAAAGACTGTAGGTCCGGCTAACTATCACACACTGCAGCTATCCTCCCAATATATAAAGCTAAAGTCAGAAATTATTACGAACAGAAAAGTACACAACCAACCGTCCGATTGCCCTGGTTTAGGTGTCATTAGAAAGAGAATTATCAGATGGAGTTCACGGCTGAT
>JAQGAU010002511.1:0-15317 GCA_034698045.1 Paramacrobiotus richtersi
CTGGGAAACTGGACATGTCAGGCGCATCCCAAGCACTAATGTTCTGGAGTTCCGCTGAGGCTACATAAATGAAGTAGGCGCCCAGTAAGGTTGTAGCATCGGGGTATTTGAGATATACTTCGCCTGTACCACAAGAAAGCAGTTTCGATTTTACACCCAAAACGACAGCTAGTTGTAAATCGGAACACCTCCTTTGAAAAGTTCCAGCCAGTAGCGTGCAACTTGCGCGTTACCGCTCAACCTTTTTTCAACTTAAGATGGTTACAGGGTTCTAAATGAACACTTCTATACCGCTTTCAGCCGAGAAGCAAGTTATTGTTATCCCGAAACGAAAGGTCAAAGCACAGTAGAGCGTGCTTCTGCAGTGATGGCGGGGCCACGCCCACAAAACCGGACCAGTGACTCAAAAATGATCCTGTCCCGAATTATTCCAGACAGAATTGAATGATCTATCGAATAAGTGCACCTTTTCAAAATTTCATACAGTTGCACATTTTTAAGGAATTTTCAAACCCAAAAGACTAATGTGAGATTCAAGCCTCTGATAGGTGTTTTAACGTAGAGGTTGGCGGACTAAATGCTGCATAATTTTGAAAAAGAGCGAAAATCTGATGTTTATAGCTCAAACGATGCAGAATGAGTTGGACAATTTGGCTGGATAAGCAAAATCTTTCCTACATGAAGTGGTGGTCTACACCACGCTCCCAAACATTTTGGTCCACTTTGGCCCGAACATAGTGTATAGCGGTTTTTCGCGAAAACGCAGTTGCACTGATTGATTACCTATACTTGCAAATAATTTCAGCATGATCCTTCTTGTATCCGGTTGAAAGAACAATGTGACACTCAGGTTAGGCTGTACTGAGCAGCTTTCCATATGGCGCCACTAAATGCACTTGTTGCAGCTTTATATAATTAATACCTTGCAGAAACATTTCCTGCGGCATGATGTCTAGACACTTGGGATAAAGCCGTATGTCGAAAACACAGAAAATGTTTAGTGTTTTGAAAACAAAAACAAGTTTAGGAATGCTGTTCTCGAAATAAAAAGATATGTCTAATCAGTGTGTCTGGATTCGTTGCCAGATGAAGCCTGTTGTTCATGGAACTGTCTGCAATGAATCAAAACAGCTACGCAATAAGTTAGAAACGCGGAACTGCCTTATGCAACACAGGAACATGAAAGTTAATGGATTGCTCGTTTGCATGGGGAAAACTCCGCAAGAAATGGTGTGAGCTGAAACATCAGCTAATGCAGCCAGTTGAATTTATGAACGTGCTTCGATACAGAGTGACACACGTCTAATCCAATCCAAAATTTATTCGTTCTTCTAATATAATAGGGCCAGCGCCAGAAGCAACTTCTGCTGTCACTGGTTGTATCAAAACACTGTTTTGTCAAAAATTGTAAGGCCTAGAAATGTTGGGAGCTTTTTTGTCGGCTCGCCGAAAGCTCCCAGGATTTCGCTCACGACCGGTATACACTCAAACACTTTCATACAAAGGATTGAATGGAAATCGCCCGGAACGTACTAATAGCCTTCATTAACAAGGTAAGGCGCACGTATGTCAAATTCTAGCGAAAACTTGCTAGTGAATGGGGAACATATCGAAAGCGGATACGTAGTATACTGTACTGGAAGTCGTATGTTGTCGTTTTAATGCATGTCATACTATGGTACAGCAATAATCACAGTACACTGAGAGCAGTATGTATACGGGTGAAAAACAGTGGCTGCGCTGGGTACCGCCCAAAAACATCAAACGCTAGCATGCTTAAAATAATTCACCTAATCCGGGTGACGCTAGTGCACTCCAAAATTCAGTGTAATACAGCAAACTGGGCCGATGGCTGCAGCAGCGCTTTTTCCATCTGTGCTTGATGCTGTATCCGGCGTGACCTTTTTCGACAGCTAATCCCCACAGCCGCACTCAGTAGCAGCGCCAGAACTGCTGCACAGGCAACGATGGCCGTGATAGCAGCGCTGCTTAAGTGGTGCATGTAACCATGCTCGTCTTCATCTAACCACGACAAAAGCTCGTTTTATGAAGTGTTGAAGACCAACTAACGGAAAAATAGTTCCTTGTTCAGATGCTGTGAACAAAGACTGATCTTACCATGATGAGTATGATCCGCACAGCATATCTGGATAATATGCGGAACAACCAGAAGGGAAAACCACCGAAACTGGTCTCCGAACATGCCCACAAAAAGGAATCGGTAAATTTTCTTTTTGTATGTTTTGATTCCAGCTGCGGTAGCACTTCCAATGGTTTATTCCAAAATAATGTTGGTTTAAATAGGGTTTTAATGGCTCGATGATCTGGCGTCTTGTGGTTGCCATATGTATTTGTAAGGTAGAAGAGTTATAGTGATGGCTATCGTCAACAGATATCCATTCGCATTCCATAGTTTCAGCAAAATAGCCGCTATCGGATCTCGTAAATTCATTGTTTTCTTGATAAGACAACGGTAATGTCGCAACCGTAATGAGCTGATTGTAGGACACTGGAGTATAATTGTGGTGTATCAGTCATCACCGCTTTCGGAACTAGTTCTAGTGCGATGCGTTCGGTAGTGTTATCGGCTGGATCGCGTAGCAAATTAGCCGACCCTACCGTTTAATGATTGCGCTTTTAAATTTTTATGCGTAAGAACATACAGACGCCACCGTGTGTCAGACCTTACACAATGTAAGTAAGGTTACAGTGTGAAAATCTTATGCACAAAGGACACTGTTATCGTGATCCATTAGTTACTCGGTTTGACAATTGTTGCAACAACAAAACAAACGAGTGACAAACGACACAAGCAAAAATTTGTCCATACTCCACAGTGCAACTGACGCATGTAATACACCGGGACTTGATGGATCTACGGATAAGCGAAGAAAACAATGCGCGCACCGTTTTCAGTTCCGTAAGCCGCCGAATTTAACTGACGCATAACTGGAACAACGTTTCACAAGCTGCTCAATGTGATAATGATCTCTTCACCGTATCAGATGCAAATGTTCTGATATATATGTCCTGAACAGACAGTCAGGCAACCGCATTTACCGAGCCTTCCGCGCTGCATTCTTCCGTGGAACTATATAGTATTTACAACCAGCGGAACGATTAACTGCTCCACAAAAATGAGTTTGGGACGCCTATTCATCTCCGCTGCCATTTTTGCAGCTATGAACTTGGTTGTCCCGTGCTACGGTGGTCCGATTTATCAGACGTGTATGTTACCTTTACTAGCGTCAAATGTGTAGAGTACCTATGGTACATCTAACTAAAACATGATTTTAGACAACCTTGACAAAAACTGCACTCGAAACGTCACGCTACCTTGCCCTAAGGAAAACACCACGAAAGCCGGTACGTTGCGCTTCAACGTCATCCCGCAAGGGGACTGCAGGCTGATTGTGACGCTGGACAAGAATTGTGGGAGTGTCTACGACAAATATGCCATCTACCTCAATATTCGGTAAGAAAACCAGAAATTCGGAGTACATTCCTTTGAAGAATTTGATTAGCAAAACCTTCACTGACAATGTGAGAGTGCGTTCAGAAATTATCTGGTGGTGCTTTTAGAAGGATTAATTTGCCGCGTTTGGACCATATCGCAATTTCTGAATACCGCTTCGGATCTCCAACACTGCTGAAGAACTTGACAGGACAACTCAACGGATCCGGTACTCCAGGCTCCATTGCTCAATTGCGTACAGAATACTCACGCCGACCAGCGATTACCATTCACTACACTCGAGGCTATATGCCCAGCAATATTACTCACCAAGTCGTTTTCGACTACGTTATTCTGGAAAGTAAGTACGCAGCTGCAAATCCTGAATTCAGCTACTGTATAGCAATTGTCTATGTAGGCAATGGGACACGCTACAACAACTACTGTATCGCACTATCGGGCTTCGTTGATAAGCAGTACATCTGCGACACGGATGGAATGAACGATCGCATCAATTGTCCGAAGAGTTTCTCCGCCAGTACCGGAAACAATCCTGCAAACGGCCGACAATGCAACAGTACCGGCACCAACAACGCTGATGGGAAACGAAATACTACGTTGAAAATCAGCACCATCAGACGTACTACCAGAAAAGCAACAAAAGGGAATACAGTTAACGCCAAACGCAGGAACGGAGCCGGAAGCGCTGTTCAGCCTAATAGTCTTGGGAACAATGGTCAAGCAGCCGGTACGAGTTTCGCTAATGTCTGATAATCTTTCAGAGTAACACAGGATGTATTTTCGTTACAGTGATTCAGCGTAATTCTTCGTTGGGCGCCGGAGAAACCGCAGGAATAGTCATCGGCGTGCTGGTGTTCATGGTATTCGTCATTTCCGCCGGTGCAGTCCATCGCAGACGGCGCACCGGAGTAAGATACTCTTACTTGTCATAACGCTCTTATTCAATAACAAATGAAAGGATGCACTGAGCAGCACTGTACCAAGAAAACATTTTTCTCCGATTTCCAGTCAAGTCTTGTTCGAACCGTTTTGATAAAATGCTCGTTTCACATCCTCATTCACATCACGTCTTGTTCCCTGTACTCGCCATGCACGCCATAGATTTTGCAAATGTGACGACTCTCATTGGTTAATAACCGCTGGATGTTATAGTGCATGATTCGGGCTTCTTTTTCCTTTACTTTGTCTGGTTTTTTGTTGCAATCTTTGCAAGTAACCTTGTCTCCTAGTCAAGTGTGCTGGACCGCTGTGGGATAATGTACAGAATTTTCAGCTAGCTGAGATCCCGTTTTTTCAGCTGTCAACCATACATATAATTCATCGAATAAAGAAGCGCTTTCAAGGCCTTATATTTTAAGGTTTTACGTGAGATGAAATAACCCACAAACACCGGGAAAGTTTAGCCTTTGCTTATGACTGCTAACAACATGTTTCAATTCGTAGCGGAAAAGCAGTTTCCGTCATAGCGTACGCCAAGTGGTTGTTACATAATTATATGTAAGCTGCTAAGTACCAGGGCCATAAAGCGGGTCTTCCCGAGTCAGCAAAGTAGTGGAAAATTCAACAAACAAGCGTACTGCATCGATAATTTAGAAAACAATACAACACAGCTTGTTTGTAAAGATGGTTTATGGTCATACTAAAGCATACAGTACAAGTGCAGCTGCGCAAATATGTACCGGCTGAAAATGTTCGGGTACAGTATTTGCGGCTGCAAGTGTGCATTCACATTTTAGTACGGGAAACGTTCATACGTTGAGATCTGATTAAATTACCCGTGTTATCAGATCAATGATCCGGTAGCGCCTATTCTATATTCTACCGTAACCCTAAATGCCGGCAGTCTTCAACGGACAAAGTGACGTGTACTACTAAAATAACTGAAGTTCTCTGTGTTTCAAAAAAAATGACAACGAATATAATAAACACTGCATTTTGTAAATTAAGTCAACGACACCAGCATGTAAATTAATGAACCAGTCATTAAACAGGAATAAGAATATAAGAAAAGCTCCTTTCAGGAAGCCGTCGACGTGTTAGACTATGGGTAACATGACAAGTTTGAAACTTAAAAAACGATGTATTGTGAATTCAAACAGATATACGTGTTATGCAACAACGTCGGCAGTCACGGTCAACCATTTCTGCATGGCCCTTTCTGCTGCGAAAACGTGCACGCGCTTAATAGCGTACATCACCGAAGCCACCATTCTGATAGCAATCTGCTTTACGGTATGGTACACGACTGTCTTATCACCATAACACGTTTTTACGACAAAATCAGCAGCAGACGTCACAAGCCAATCAACTTTGCAGATTGTATCGGCATGTTACGCCAATTCCAGTGACTAATTACATTCTTGCAGATGATTTAACACAGCGGCAAGCTGTGTAACAAACTGACATTACAAAATCAGTTAATTAATTGTTAATTTAGATCAATCAGTTTCACCACGCAAGTTTCACATTTTCGCTTGATTTTTTAAGAGCATGGATCCCTGTTGCGTGCTTCTTCTCGTAGGTTTGACCATCTTGCACATCTCACATTCCTCTTTCACCTCTCCAGTAACTGGATCCAGTAAGTACATCTTATACAAAGCTTGCAAGTGTAACTTCCGTTGTTTTTACAAAATTTGGATATTATTCGAACGGTACATTAACTGCTGATTTTTCTAATCGTCAGCAAAGAAATCAGCCTTATAAGGAAACGAGACACTAGCTGGGGCTACACATTCAACGGCAACAGCAACAACTTTCCCAAGAGTACAAACAGTTTCTTCTCGCAAGGATCGGAGATTGATACAAGATTCAATACTAATGCCGATCGGGCGTTTCGACAGCATACCGAAAACATCCAACATACGCAATCAGCAATTACTAGTACCCACAGTAAGCTCGTCGCGCTGTATTTATCACTGACGTGCAGTGTTGATAAAAAGGTACTCTTTAGGTAGTATTTCCGTCTCGATCAGCCTAGTGGCCGTTGTGATCGGTATTGGAGTCATTGTGGTTGCCTGCCGGATATGCGCGATACGTCACAGCCGTAGTACTCATGTTGGTGTTGTGACGGTTTCCGGCCCGACAGTTGTAGTTGGCCTGTACGAACCGAGCCCATCGCCAGCGAATGGCCAAAGCTATTATGAAGTATCGTCTCCGATAACGGAACACGAAGATCTTTATCAACTTCCACCCAAGTTAACGGATGAGCCACCTTCCTATTCAGAGGTTACTGCCGCCGATCGTGGCGCGTGCCCAGTGGAAGCTTCTGAATCAGCGTTATCATCTTGTCCATCTAGCGGAAATTCTTTATCTGGTGTAGAAGAAACCGATGGTTTACATATACAGATTCGTGAATTACATGACCTTAAATAACCAAAACTAATATACAACAATTAATTTTGATGATATTAAAGCAGAGAATGACAATGTAAAGTGTTCGCGGCTGTCTGAAACCACCAGCGCATGCTAGTGCTATCACCATACCGGCTGCCAATCAAAACAATTCAACGGACAGCCGTAGCCTTAACGCTAAACATGGAGTGCAACGGATATACACTTTTTTATATCGCCATAGATAATGTACGACTTCTTCTCTTTTTCCATTGGAGATGGGATGCACAATACTTCGAAGAAGTTTTTTTTTGCTTTTTTAGGGCGACAAACTCTAGTTATTCCCGCCTGCGAGAGCGTAGAACTCTATAGTACATATGCAAAGCAAACTGTTTCAAATCAAATAAAACTGATACCCAACTCGAAAGAAAACGGTTTGTTTGTTTTATTTCGTAAAGATTCTATCCTTACTTCGTATGTAGTTGCTTTGGTAACACTGAGTTTTTACGTCTTTGCACAAGTAAAATCCACTTTCGTACGTCTAGAGGTGCATCTTTGATAAAGCCATTGGTCGTTGCAGAGTGACTGTAACTCTAGACAAGAGCTGTGGCAAATTTGCCGTTTACTTCAATTTATTTGCCGTTTTGTTAATTCGGCAAAAACATCAGATATCCGTGGCACTATTTTTTTTTAAAATTCGGTTAGTAAAGCCTTCACTGAACAAAAGAACGGAATCTATAAATAATTATTACTAACGGAAGAGAAAATAAGTTCAACGAACAGAAACAACGAGTAGCAGCGGAAAAAACAATAAATTTGTCCGAGTTTCAGTCAAGTCTTGTTGAATTTGCTTTCATGGAATGCTTGTTTCACATGATACATCCTAGCCTGTTTGTTCCTTTCCATTGCAAGTTTCTTGCGATGAGCATCAACTGAAAATTGTTGCGACTTGCTACTCCACTTATTTCTTCAACAGTAATAGAGTATAAGCTGCTAAACACAAGCCGTGTATAAAATCGTGCCTTTCGGAAGTCGGCAAACCAAACGCGAAAAAGCAATTCATCGAGCAGATAATTCAAAAACACGACCATACAGTATGTTCATAAAGAAAGCATACAGCACAAGTACAAGTATGCCCATTTTGGCTGAATGTTCGTGTACTTGCGGTTGCAAATATGCAGCCATATTTAGTTACGGGAAACGTTCGCAGGTTGTGATCTGATTAAATAGTCCGTGTTATCGGATCAGTGATCTGGTAGCGCAGAGAAGCAAGACGCTACTGCAAACCGAAGTCGGCAATCCACAACGGAAAAAGCAGTGTCAACCAGCCAGATAATTAAAGTTCTCGATCCGTATGTTTCACAGAAATTTAAAAATAATACATGAAGTTAGCACTGCAGTTATGTAAATTCGGCAAATAACGGCAACATGTTGATAAATGAATAATTTATTTAAATAAGAATCCAAAAAAACGCGAAAGACTCTTATCAGAATGCCGTTAACATGCGCACCATGGGGAACAATGTAACATAGTAATGATTGTAACATAGTAAGTTTGAAACCCAAAAAACGACCTAATGGGAATCCGACCAGATTCATGTGTTGTGCAAGGCAAACTTCGGCATCGGCTTTCTGTGCGATAAAGCGCGCGCTTACTGTCGTTTATCGCCGAATCGAACATTTTGATAGCAATCTTCACTCTTCAGCACAGTATGCTGCAGCACACACTGTTATAATAATGTGTTTTATGAACGTAACAATGGCATGTCTCTGCGACAAAAGCAGGAGCAGGCGTCACAAACCGACCAGCTTTGCAGATTGTATCGGCATGTTACGCCAGTTCCAGTGACTAATGCTTCTTGGTGCGGACGATTTAAGGATTTAACGCAGCGGCAAGCTATGCACGCACACGAACACTTTCAGTTTAGAGCTACCGAGCTTTCACTGCTTCATATATCCAGTCGGTTGGTTTTCGCTCGATTTCTTGTGAAGGTATGGATCTGTATTGTATAGCTCTTTTCGCGGGGTCAACAATCTTGCAAATCTTACATTTCTCTTCCGCGCTTCCAGCAACGGGCTCCGGTAAGTACATTTATATCGAGATTACAAGTTTAACTTCTGCTGGATTTACAATACGCGCTTTATTATTCACACCGTGCATTTATTGTTTTAATTTGATTAGGTAACAGCAGAGAAACCAGAGTTATAAAAAAACGAGACATTGTCTGGGACTCCGCATTCAGAGGCAACAGCATCAACCTTCCTGTCAGTACAGAGAGTTTCTTCCAGCAAGGATCGGAGTTGAGTTCGAGGTTCAATAATAATGTGCCGATCGTTTGTTACGCCCGCATAACGACGACGTACAACGGATACAATCGGAGTTTGACAGCAACTTTAGCCGCAATGCCGATCAAGTGATTCGACAGCGTTACAAGAATGTCCAGCGGCGGATGCGATCGGGAATCGGCATTATCCACAGTAAGCTTGCCCTGCTGTGTTTTCCATTAATGTGTTGATAAAATGTGACTCTTTAGGTAGTGTTTCCATCTGGATTATCATAGTGGCCGCAGTGCTCACGTTGGTGTTGTGAGGGTTTCCGGCCAATTTACAATGGAGCGCCAATTTGGATAGCCAAATCTAAAGTACCGCCTCCGTTAACGGATGCGCCACTTTCCTATGCAGCGGATACAGTAAACTGATCGCGTCTTTCGGAAGATTTTGAACCATCGTAATCATATATTTTTTGTTTCTGTTTTTCGATGTCTAACTACTGTTGTATCTTCCCGACAGTGATGTTTTGATCTCCGAACAAAATAAAAAAACTGTATTCGTTATCTGTCTTGCATTCGTTAGTCTTGTCGATCTACCGAAAGCGAAATTATTCTGTCCTACTGGAAAATACCGATGTGTTGATGATCCAGCATATTTCCGCTGTTATATCATGTCTCGGCAGCAACAGCAGAAGCAGACGTCACAATACCGACCAGCGTTGCAGATTGTATCCGCAAGTTACGTCAATTCCCAGTGACTAATTATTCTTGGTGCAGATAGCTAAACGCGCGGCGAGCTGAAACACACTTGCACTGCAAACACTACTGCATGTCAATGTACAACTACCGGTTCTTCGAAGCTTCAGATACCCAGTCAAGTTGAACTGCGCTTGATTTTCTGAAAGTATGGTGCTCTACTGTAGCATTCTTTTCACCGGGCTGACCATTTCGCAAATGTCACATTTCTCTTCCGCACTTCATCTATCTGACTCCAGTAAGAACTTTAATATCGAGCTTGCAGGTTCAGCTTCTGTGAGATTTACAGTACACGGATATTATTCGCACAGTACATTTATTGTGAATTTTCAGATAGCCAAGATACCAGCCGCATCAGAAAGCGAAACGCGAACTCCGTCTCTTTGTTTGGCAACAACAGCATCAGTTTTCCCACGGATGCAAACAATCTCTTTCGGCAAGTTAGTGATAGGAGCTACGATGACAAGGTCAATCGTGTACTTCAACAGTATCACGAAGAGGCTGAACGAATGCGATCGCAGTACGCCACTCTGCTTAACGGCAGTTCTGATCGGCGGCTTGGAGAGGATTACGTCCACCGGAAGCAATCGGAAACCAAGAATACTCAAAGTAAGTGCAATGCGGTATGCTTGTTATTCTGTGTTGCTAACCAGGAACTCTATAGGTGGGATTTTCATCTGCATCGTCATAGTGGCCGTTATGGTTGTTATTGCTTTCACTGCGATTGTCTGCCGGATATGGGCGATACGCCATTGTCACAGCGCCCATGACGGCGTTATAAGGATCTTCAACCCGAGAGTTGTACTGGGTTTGTTCGAGCCCAGCGCATCGCTAGCGGACGGTCAAATTTATTATGAAGTATCGTCTGCGCTGACGGATAACCAGCTAGATCTTTATCACCTTCCGCCTCCGTTAGCAGACGAGCCGCCTTCCTACGCAGAGGTTACAGCAGCCGACCGTGGCTCGTGCGCACTGCAAGCTCCTGAGTCATCGCTATCATCCTGTGCATCTCACGGAAGTTCTGTATCTGTTACACTGGATGAAACCAATCCTTTGCATATGCCGATGCAGGAACTCCATGGCCTTACATGATGACACAACCAGTTAACAGTAATAAAGCAGAGAGTGACATTATAGAAACCTTGCGGCCTTCTAATCTGATCATTCAGATATACATATCCGCTTAGCACTGATGCATCAGCGTACCCTGGGCGGCTGCCCACCAACGATCAAGATAAACGTGTACATAATTTCGTCGAGCGTTCACCGGGTGGACATCAGCCATGAGAGACTCCGGCGAACCGGGTTGAATACTTCCTTTAGCTGAAAGTATACAGTATTAGCTCAACAGATTCACCACCGAAGCATAGCAAAGGCAAATCGAGCAGAAAAAAACAAAACTGTATTGCACAGGATTTTTTGAAATATGTGGATCTCCACTATGTTATTTTTTTTACCGGGTTGAACGTTTGGGAAATCGCACATTTCTCATCCGCTTTTCCAGTATCTGACTCCAGTAAGTACATTTATATCGAACTTACAAGTTCAGTTTTCGGGGAATTTATAAAATATTTACACTATCCACACGCTTTATTTATTGTTAATTTTTTTGTTTGCCATCAAAGAAACCAGGCTTATAAGGAAACGAGACACTAACTGGGGTTCCTCATTCAGCGGCAACAGCGATCTTTTCTATCTTTTTCCCAGTAAGGGTATTGTGGTACCTGTGCTGTTCTTCGGGGCTGCCAATAAGGAACTCTTAAGGAATTATGTTTTCCTGCTTCGTCATAGTGGCAGTTGTGTTCGTTATTGGATTCGTTGAGATTCCCTGTTGGATCTGGGCGAGCCTTCATAGATACAGTGCTCCTGTTGGTGTTGTTTGGGTCTCCGGCCCGACAGTTGTAGTTGATGGGCACGAACCGAGCCCATTGCCAAGGTCAACGGTTAGTCGAATCCATTATGAAGTACCGCCTTCGTTAAGGTATGCGCCACCTTCCTATACAGCGGTTACAGGCGATCGTGGCTCTTTGTCCACTGGGGGCTTCTGGATCATCGTTGTCATCTTGATAATCTAACGGAAGCTCTTTGTCTGATGTCACTGGAAAAAACCAATCAATACATGTACAGATTCGTGAATTACACAGCCTAACTTAATATAGGATGTTAACAGTAATACAGCAGAAAACGAAAGTGCACCGAATCTTCGGCTGTTTAATCCGATCATTCAGACAAATTATTGTAATGCTGACAAATGACAGCGCACTGGCTGCCGATCAGTTCAGCGGATAGATTAAACCTTGAACTTGCAATTCGTTATTTGTTTTAGGTATAGGTTAGAAACTGTTTTTAAAATCGGCTACATAAGATACAATCTCTTGTCTTTTTGAGTCATAAAGAGAATGCAGAGTACTTCAAAGAATCACTTTGATTCACTTATCGTTTACCTACAGAACAAACAAACCGCTTTGAAGAAACCGTGTATTATTTGTCCTCTACTGCGTACCGCTATCGTCTTGGTGCACTACCAGTAATCGCTTAGAAAACCTTGGGCACGCATGCAGATGACTTTCGATTTGTGTGTTCTGCTCAAAAATAACTGAAAAGTCAGCAGAAGACTACAGCGTAAAATAATTCGGTCTGTGTCAATCGAGAACAAGAAGAAATCTGCACAGTATACTCTGTTATTGTTTTTGCAGAAGAAGTCTTTGATAGCATGAATGCTTTACTCGAGCGACAATGAAATAAACTGACAAGAGTCACATGAAATACAACCAAAAAGCTAGTACAACAACAACAACATTCAGTTAACCTATACGTGTCTAATTTCGTCGCCCGTTTACAGGATTTACCTATAACTGGCCCCAGAGTCCCCTGTAAACGGGTTTAAACAGCCTATTTAGCTGAAAATAAAGCAGCTCGAAAGATTCGTAGCTGAAGCACACTACAGAGACGCCGAGCAAAAAGAAACAGAGCTGTATTACGCCGGACACTTTTCCTATCGTAATGACATGGTTATACTCCATGGATTGTTGGCGATGCAAAGGCGAATTCGCGGAGCTCAGCAACCGATGGATGTTGATCCAGTATCTAGTTATTCCCGCCTGTGAGAGCGTTATAACTCTATAACAGACATTCAGATCTTTGACTGCTTCCCATCAAACAAAATCGATAACCACCCGGTAGCTCATAGTAAACGTTCTGCTCGTTTATTTCAAAGATAATGCTTACTTCATATGTAGGCGCTTTGTTAATGATGAGTTCTTTGGTGTTTGTACTAGAGAAATCCAGTTTCGCAGTTCTAGAGGTGCGGCTTTGATAAAGCCCTTGCCTTCGCACTCCAGAATTTCATCCGTATTGCAGACAACGGCAATTTTCTCCCTCTGGGATCGCTGCGCAGCGAAGGTAAAGTACAGTGCGTTGGAGCTCCCGGTATCGATAACTTCGACGGTTCTGGATCCGATTTGCCTGGAACTCTGAAAGTGCTGTTTGTTTTATTATGCTTTTGAAGGGACTTCCTGATCGGATCCGTTAATTGGCTGACCGAAATTAGGATGCTGCTAACTATTTTCACTTATAAACCAAAGATTTCGTTTACTTATAATTCACAGTAGCGATGATGTAAGTTGTCTACAATACATGAGTTTTTGGTGTTTGAATGAAACCACAATATTTACCAGATATTGACTGTAACTGGATCCCTTTCGCACTAACAACCGGAAATCAGATGCGAGAAACCGGTTGAAAGTGCCAAACATCAGCGGACGTGGACGCTCCGCAAAATTGGATGTTAAATAGGATGTTAGGATAGGTGCAATAAATGTCGACCACGGTAACCAAACCAACACGAGGACGTTCCTCGCGCGAATGCGCCGCAGTTGCTTAGCCTTTCCTTTTTGAAAGGAAAGAATGATGCAATACGTTATAGAACGGTGGAGTGAACAAATGAATGGTACCTTACCGTGTCCCAGTAAATTCTGGAAAGTATCCCAAGTGACACCGATAAAAATCAAGATTAATAGCAGCGGTTGTTTTGTAACCCTGGGTCCATGTTGACGACCTTTCCCCAAGAAACACCCATGTATTTCGATTACTTTAACTAACCACAAAACGGTTAGAATCAACATAAACAGCCCAGCCAGAGCGAACCAAGTATCTGCATCAAAACTCTGCAACAGCCCCGCCAAGATCGACGTATATTTGCTGAGATGCAGCTCTGATCTTTGTGCGGCAATATAGTACTCTCGCGTAACATATCCCGGGATCAGGTCAAAGTGACCGAGTCTAATATCACTGATAGCTATTGGGCAAGCGCTGGCGGATGCGAAGTTCTTCAGTACATCTGCTGGCGCGCCGTCGTATGTGGCATTGTCAATCACAACACGTTGTGGCGGGTCAGCTGCTGCATGGAACATCAGTCTGGAAATCCAGCGACAATTGAATATTACGTACGCAAAACAGTCTTTTCTGACTGGCTGAGTGGAAACTCACCTTTTTGATTCGGTACTGGCTATTGCTTTCAGAAGACTAATTGTAACTCCAGAGAAGCATACCGGGTCCTGGGAGATGTATTCACCGTATGGCCATACATTCGCTACGCTGACAGTCAGGGACTGGTTATCACGAAAGGCGGCACAAACCGGCTGGATCTCCATTGTTTGAAATTGAAGGTAACATCCAGCGTGATATGGCCGGTACAACTTTACAAGTACCTAACTGAATATCGGTAAGGTGGGAAAGTATGCAGTTACTTGACGGATATCTTGTATCATGTGTGGTATCCCACTTGTCAGTGCTCCTTTTGAACGTGTAGAAACCCCGGATATCGGTTTGCAAAGCTCTTATGCGAGATTGATCGTCGCAGTCGGGCTTGTGCGCTTCGATCGTGGATCAAAATAGCTGCGCTTGGGGATATTATAGTAGTTTAGGCAGGAGTTATCACACAAATCGCCTGGCACAGCGCTGTGTTGTTTGCATTACGTGACTTTCCACATAAGTGCGCACAGATCAAGGCTACTATTTGTCTGTTTGATGGGAGTTCGACAAATGGATATGTAAAGCGGCAAACTGTGAAGCCGACTTTCTTTCTGGGGATGTCTGAAGTAGTGAAAAAAAGTTCACACCATGAACAATGCAAGACATTCACAAAGGTTGTGCAGCTTGGGGGAACGGTTGAAATTATAACCGAGTAGAGCTTGTCCCGGTTGTTTGGCCGTCGATTCCGATTCTTAGGTTTCTGGTTATTAGGCAACTTGATACAAAAATATCAATTGAGACAGTTTATGCTAAGTATTTTTTCACTTTGATTTCTGGCAATACTCGGAAACCGGATACAAGAATGTCACTTGATACAGTTTACACGGGGTATTTCGTTGCGAAACTGCCCAAGTTTTGAAACATGTAGACGCACACAATACTGTACCCGCCCGACCAATTCGCCCAAAATACTGCCCTACCGCGCACTTTGCCCCACCGGTACTTGAGCACGA
>JAQGAU010002512.1:0-15317 GCA_034698045.1 Paramacrobiotus richtersi
TGCTTAGAAAAGGGACTCGTATGTGAACTGCTCTACCTACATTCGCCATTAGCACTACTGGCCTAATGCCGTTTTGATACTCGCATGAGATACTGTTATGAAAGGTACGATCAGAAAGGTCACGGATTAACTACTAACGCATCGTTTGATCGAATCAGCATTTCATCACTAAGATGCTGCAATAATCGGCCGTTTGATTGGACCTCTTCGTTGCATTGTAAGCGAGATTCGGAAGAAATTTTCCGACCGCTTTTCTATTATATTCCTATTCCTATTCCTAACCAAAGATGCGCACACGGTATAGCGGATTAGCCCTCTTCTCCCTCCTTCCTATAGGTAAGTTACCGGCAATTTAACCTGCATCTACAGTTGAATTTTCGATGACCCGGATGTCCTTCCTATGAACTCGCATTTTCCTACAGTTTTTGCTCAACACAACCCCAACCAACCACAACCACAACAGCCGCAGCCCCGTCAGTTTCAATCATACCCTCAGTCCAACCAACCACAGGGCCGTCAATTCCAGTCATACCCCCAAAATGGCCAACCGCAATCCCCCCAGTACGGTCAGCCGCAATCCCCACAGTACCAGTCACTGGCCAGTTACAATGGGCCCAACCAGCAACAGGCGCCCAATCTAGCCATGGCCCGCTCCAACTTCCCCGCTTACGGACCGGCATCGGGCGCCGGTTTCAATCCCAGTCTGTATGATCAGCCTTACGACGCCTACCCCAGTCAGAACCCCGGTCTGTCATCCCGGAAGATCGACAATCCCTCTTCGTCTATCGCCTCCATGGGCCAGACCAATCCCCGGTTTGCCGGCAGTGCCACGCCCTTTAATAACATTGGGACGGCTCTTAATCAGCAACGTGCGGCGTCCCGGGGTCCGGCAGCCAAACCCAACTTCCAGTCCAGTCAGCCACAGTTTAACGGCGGTCCCAACATGGGCATGCAGGGTGGAGCGCCAGATATGGGTATGGGAGGCTTCGGACAGGGAGGCGGGATGCCAGGAATGGGAGGCGGCGGTATGCCAGGAATGGGAGGCGGCATGCCAGGAATGGGAGGCGGCATGCCCGGAATGGGAGGCGGCGGCATGCCCGGAATGGGAGGCGGCGGGATGCCCGGTATGGGAGGTGGCGGGATGCCGCAGATGATGGGTCAGGGATCGAACATGAACCCCATGATGATGCCACAGGGCGGACCCGGCGGACCGGGCGGATTCCAGGGCCAACCCCCGCCCGGCGCCATGCCACAGATGCCCCAGCCCATGGGTCAACCGGGCGCTGATGGCGGAGATCAAGCCAACGCTTACACGACCTTCGGACAGGGTGGCATAGGGGACGTGTTCAGTGATCCCTGGAAGAACCCGGCTTCTTTCCTGCAGAACAACCTACTGCCCACCGATAACAAAGCGCCAATCAAAGGTCAACTGGCTAAACAAGGCCAGCAGTTAGCCGGATCTGGGAGCCAGGTAAAACAGACTAAGATCGCCTTGATATGCAATGTTGTAGCTCACAAAAACCTTTCGATTCACGGCCTTTTCTATGCAGCCACAGACACCCCAGTCACAGCTGACCGCTCCTCCCCGCGGCGGTGACGCCTTCGGTCCTAACTCTCCTTTTGGTGCCAACTCGCCAATGTCCGCCATGGGCGGCGCCAATAGCCCCTTCGGTTCATCCGGACCACTGGGTGCCATGGGCGGCGGCATGCGCGGCGGTATGGGTGGCGGTATGGGTGGCGGTATGAGTGGCGGCTTCAATAGCCCGCTGGCGCAGGGCGTCTTCGGGTCGAACAGTCCCTTCGGCGCCAGTGGTCAGCAGAATCCTTTCGGCGGTCAAGGTCAAGATCAAAACGGCATCCAGTCCCAAGTCTTCTCCAGTCCTCAGGGCTTCGGTAACGTCCCCAGTTTTAACGGTCCCCAGGCTGCGCCTTACGGAGGATATGGAAATGGGGCGACGGGATATGGACCTTACGGTAACGGCATCATTGGTAACACAGATAGCTTCTAGTCCTGTTCATTGGGTGCATGGTGTATAATGAGTATTGTTAATCAGGACAAAACTACGGAGCAGTGAATAATCCTGCGGCCGGTGGCAGCGGCAATCCCAGTCCGAATATGATGGGCGCCAGCGGAATGCAGCCCAGCATGCAGGGATTCGGTGGCATGGGAGGTGGAATGCCGGGAATGGGAGGTGGAATGCCAGGAATGGGAGGCGGTGGAATGCCTTCGATGGGTGCAATGGGTGGTATGCCGGGGATGGGAGGCGGCGGAATGCCTTCAATGGGAGGAATGGGAGGTGGCATGCCTGGAATGGGAATGCCGGGCATGGGAGGAATGGGAGGTGGGATGCCTGGAATGGGCGGTGGCATGCCGAACATGGGTGGAATGGGAGGCGGAATGCCGGGTATGGGAGGTATGGGAGGTGGCATGCCGGGAATGGGAGGCGGTGGAATGGGCGGCATGGGAGGCGGAATGCCGGACATGGGCGCATTCGGCGGCATGGGCGGTATGGGCGGTATGGGTGGTATGGGCGGCATGGGTGGAATGGGCGGACGGGACGGCATGGGCCAAGGTCCCATGAACTTTGACTTCCGTAAGTACAGAGAAATGTCCTTCCATCAAAGAGAGACAGCAACACTATTAACATTGAGACCAGTTAATTTTTATTCATTATAATAGTTAGTAAGGTTAGTAAATGATATTAAATACATACTTCAGATAGATATTGTAATAAATAATAATAAATTTAAGTAATTAAAATTAAACAAAATTGACAATATTTTTTTAATTATTTTATCAATTATAATAGTTGAAAGAATTAGTAAAGGATCGTATACTAGTTAAAAAGTGCAGGACAGGAACACAACAATTCAAAAATAACATTACATGCAGTAAGAAATGGTTATCTGATTACAGGAAACCAGGGACCACCGCAACCGCCGCAACCAATGCAGCCGGGCAACTCTCCGTCACCACAGTCCCGTCCAAGTAACAACGACGATAATGTCGATACCGCAAACAACAATAATAACGTGATTACTGATGGCAGACCAACCTTTCCCACGCTCCCTCCATCAAACACGACCCCATCGTCTCAGGATGGATCGACTACCACCGATGTCAAGGTACCGCCAATCCCTAATCACTAGCGCTTGGAATGAACTGCTTAACGTATGTCTTGCGACAGGTTCACCCTGCATAGTCGACCACGCGGTTTCCCCCACAAATAACCACCACTCCTCTGGATTCTTTTCATCTGTACACCAAAGGTCACTGTAGCCATTGCTCAGCTGTGGAGCTTCCATGTAGCAACCAGGCTGCATGACTGCAGTGCTTTGTATCTCAGTTTAGTTTGCAAGTGTTTTTTTCGTCGAGTGTTATATATTGTTAATCGTCTAAGATGTGTGCACTTCACTTGCAATTGCGGATTAAGCGGTATGAAGCCCCGGTTTTCGGGATATTTTTAGTGCGTATTGAGCAACTCAATCGTGCAGTAGCCTCGTTGAATGCTTTACCCCCGATCTTGTTGGCAGTATTGATGTTTTCTACATGAGTTGTTGTTCTATAACGATAGTAACTAATAAAGATTCAAAGATAAGACACGATTCACGTCAGAATCCACCCACGAACAACACTGATCTTCTCCTAGTACAATTTGTTGTGACTGATAACCTTTTTGCGTATGTCATCGCTGATTATATACGAAGGCCGATATATAAGTAATGTAACGCACACTCGGCAAAACATGACGGAAGGTCATGGTCCAAGGGTGCATACAGATGAAGAGAATCCTACACGAAAATGCGTGGTGTGGAATTCGCGATCGCTTTCTTAGCGTTTGTAATCCGAATGACCTCCGTTGAAATGTATGTCGTGGGGAATGTTTGGTCAGAATCGATAAAACAGGATGCACTACGGCTTTTAACGAGCAATACATGGATGCGAAAACGAGTTGTAGGCCAATCTCTGAACAAAGTTGCAAACACAATCCCGTATACCAACAGTCTCGTTTTGAACGATTCTTTTGCAAACTGCACGAAAAATGCTCATACACACGAGACTGTTGCGAAGTACGAACCAAAACCAGTTTTCAGACATTTTTTTGAAAATTCGCCGCGGGTGTTTTATGTGAAGTCGACACTTTTATAGAAAAAAACTAAGTACAGGAATTTGAACAACATAAACAAAAAGAAAAGGACATAGATATAAATAACAAAGAACCAGAGATCTACAACGGAATTCGATAGTTATATAAATGGTATAAAGCAGCAGCATTAAAAAGGGGAAAGAAAAGGACAGAGAAACAAGGCTGTATAAGGAATGTCCAAGGTATAACGTACAAAATCAGCAAGACCTTTCTTCAGGAGATCCCACTCCATCCCAGCACACTCAACAACACCGTCAGTGTATGTGACTAAATTATCTCGGGAATGTATAGTATGCGGAGATCCTCTCGCAGTGCGTACACCCAACCAACAAGACCAGTCAATCTCTCCTTCCAGCCATCTGCAAAACAGTCAAACTCGTATATACCATACTCCACAAATCGGTCAAATCATGCTCGACACAATATTCCTCAGTAATTTGCTATTACGAACATTTTATTTTATTTTTATTTATTATTATTTAATTACTTAATTTAACTTGAGTTTTATTTAATTTTTTAATTTAATTGGATTTTTATTTAATTTGATTTTACTGTTTTAATTTAATTTTAATTTACTATTCTTTGTAATTTGCCGATCGTTCACTTGTTAGCATACAGACCAAAACCCGTAAATTTTCGGTTCCAACTTCCCGACGCCGCGCTGTTTTCACGCATCTGCTTTGAAACACGAGACAAATCCTTATCTGAGGCATTATTCCTTAGCAATACGGTCAAATTAAGATTTTAAAAGATTAAAACGGATTTTTTGGTTGCCGGTTCGGCATCGACGAGCCTTATGATAAAATGTAGTAGTTTCACAAGAATCACAACAACTCTAATACACACTGTGGCAAACGCAGCACATCTACGTACTATACCTGTATAACGACCCAGACGATCAAGTGGACCCCGAACTGCCGCCCAACTGCCCATACACCAGCGGGAACGTCTCCCCATCCACCGAGGGATGCTCCCCGCACTGCACCCGCCCCGTCAGCGGCGGATGCACCGGCCACGTGCGCTGTACAAACTTGACATCATCCCCGAACCAGTGCGTCACCAGGGCGCGCTGCATATGGTTGGTGCAGTTGCCATTGAGCGCCTGCCGTTAATCATCATCATTAACACTCTCAGCGTGATGCACAATCAAATGTCCTACCTGGAGTGTCTTCATATTGTAGATGAGCGCATCCCCCGGCGTCATGGTCCACTCGAGGACCATGGCGTTCTTGATGGAGCGGATGTCGGGGACGTGTTCGTGCTGGTCGGGTTTCTCCTCGCCGGCCGCCTGGGGCAGGGCGCCCATACCGCTGGGGTAGTAGGTCTTGCCCCACAGATGCGAGCCCTGTACGAACTTGATGCATGTCTCCAGGGGGATCTTGTCCACCGGGACTACCACCGAGATACCCTGTCAACAGCAGATCCATTTGTGCTTCAAGTGTCGCACACTAACCGTTGTAATTCGAAACAAATATCCATGTATTTCCTTAGAAACAAGTTTCTTTGTAACGAACAGGTAAAACCGTCAACCAATCGTAACAAATAAAAACCACCTGAATAAATAACTACCTTAATCGCGTACCGCTTAAAAACTAATTCACGCATTTTTTTTTCTTAATCCGGAAACAATGTATGCATTTATTTTACATGAGAAATTTCGAAATTAATCTTTCGTGATTAAAAAAAATTCTTTTAATTGAAGAGTACAGTACCAATGATCGGTTTATACGAAACCATCAAAACTGAAAAAGATGACATTTAAAAACATATATCCTAAGTTTCTCTAATTCTTACAGTAATGTTCGTATTTTGAACTTAATTAACACGGATAAATATTATTATTTTTTACCGTTCAAATAATCAGAACTGTTACCCATCTTATTACTGGGTAAACGGGTAAAAAAACCAAATTTACTATCAATAAAATAATTTCATTATTTAAAAAATTATTTACTTTTCTTTTGAAAAATAAAAATGGAAAAAAAAGAAAAAAATTGTAATAATCGGTTAAACAAGTTTAGTGCAAATAAAATCGAAAAATAATACACAAAGTCTCAGTTTCAAAGAAACAAAATTACAAGATGCGCCTAAAACGACGCTGTTGCTGCGTGAACGGTGAATCATCGCACCATGTAATTTACCTGATCACCAACAAAGGGATAGCTGCTCATCTCCACGTGGAACGGTGTCAATGTACGATCATGGGCCGGACGCACCATGACCTGGTCAAAGTAAAACGTCAAACTCTGACTGCCCAGGATATCAGCCAGGACTTTAGTGATGGGGGAATTGAGGACAAACTCATTAATCTCGGGCACGCTGCGCCAGTTGCCAAAGTCCCGTCCGCTGCCCGCCACGGTCCCGCTCTCCGTCTTCTCGGTGGATTCCTCGTTCTCGTCGTCCTCCGCGTCGGGGACGACTTTCTTAATGCCCGCCGTGATCTTCTCCACCCACTCGGCCGAGAGGAGGTCGCGTAAGAGGACCACACCGTTGCGCAGGTACTCTTGACGGATTCGCTCCGTGTCCATCATCTTCGCGGGTAGATGGAAGAAAACAGTTTACACACCTGGTAATCAAGAAATTGGGGGCTATGGTAAAGTTTTTAACAAACAACAAACAGGTAGCCTTATGACTGATGATGATGTAAAAGGAAACAGAATTTCGCTGACTAATTACCATTAAAATTGCGATCTGGAGTAAACAAGTCAGTCGAGTCACGGTGTGGAAAACTAATTTATTCTTGACGTATGACTCATCTGGCTACGTAGCCCACACAATACTTGCTAGTTGCCGCCTACGGGGGGCCAGCCAGGAGGCTGTTTTGTGGCAGTTTTTCTTTGCACTGCAAACTACCGTTTTCAGTTTTTGTTGATGTTTATTTTCTTCTTGATTTGGACCATGGTACTGTATTTTAAAAGAATTGACCACAGCTATTTGAAATTGAGAACTTCCGCGAAGTGCGAACAATGTAGCTGCTACCGTGTCTGAGCAATTTTGTACAGTCGTTTTGCTTTCAAATCAGGCCTTCCCCGTGGCTGACTACTTCGAGGAGATTGAAAATCTGGCATCTATAGGGATTAGGGGCTGCGTTATAATAATCCGTCACAGAATCGTACGAACAGCAGGTGTGCATTTGTCGAAACTTCAGGATAAGCTGGAAACTAACGATGTTCTGTGTTGTTAGTCGGAAAGCATGGCACAATTGTGGCCCGCTGCAGCAGCAGCAACCGCCCAGGGAACCGTGGGGTGGAGTGGAGGTGTGAATGTTGGGCTGGTTGACAAGTGGAAGCATTTTGATTTCATCGGCGTACAGGTCCCTAAGATGTGCATCGTCAACTTTTTCAGTTACTGGTTGTCATTACTTTTTTATAACGTTGCAGGATAGTGCGGACGCTGCAGCAGCGGAGATTGCCAAACGGCAGGAGGAGAGCGATCTGTCGCGTGTGCGATTGATCGAATTCAGCAAGGAGTTTCGCCAAACCACTTCCGATGTAGGGTTTTATGATTTGGCATCGTTTTCAGCTAGTACATACGCTGGTTCACTTTGCGTAGGACGTGAGACGCCAAGTTCAACCATTGCTCAAGAGCTTCCAGAGCGAGATCGACAATCTCCTGAAACGCTCCAAAGCGGCCGAATCGGCGTTCCTTTCCGTGTACAAGGCACTCCGCGAGTTACCGGGTGTGTTTTCTCTATAATGCATTGTTATACGAATTTTTTGGAATTTTTTTAGAATTTTTTAGTATTTTCTCGAATTTGCCCGTGGAATAACGACCAAAGCGAAGAACAACACATTTTCATTGTTTACAGTTTATCTTTGCAGATCCCAGTGGATTGCTTGATTGTTTCGGTCGATTGGACGAAAAATCCTCGGAGAACGTCAAATTGCGTGAAACAATCGACGAATTAAACCGACAATCAACGCAAACCCGAAACCAAGGTCCGAACCAACCTGTTACATTTGTTAACTATTTTTCAACTACTTGACTCCCGTATAGATGAGGAGCGAATCCGTAACATCGAATCCGAATGGGAGGGTAAAATGTGGCACACCGTTCAAGAACAAGTGGCCCTGGAGGTGTCGGAACGGGAAACAGAGTGGAATGAGGAGCGGAACGCGCTGAAGCGGCGTTTGATGGAGGCCGAAGGGCAAGTGGGGATTCTGCGACGGGAGCTGGACCGGTCGTTTGAGCAGGTGTCCAAGGCGCGTCCGGCCACGCAACCACAGGGGGATGAGCATAGAATGGCGTTTTTGGCGGAGGAACTTGAACGCGCCAATCAGGTGAGGCAACTAATGGACTATCCGCGAGCTTTCTTGATTCGGGCGATTTGCCTGATTAATGCCGCTAGCGAAGAGCTAGTTGATCCACATTGCCAATATCTCTAGAGTTATTGTTGTGTAGAGAGCCTTAACGGCGGAGTATAAAGTCGCTGACCTACAGCAACAAGTGACGACTCTCCAGCGGTCGTCCAGCGATACCGTCCAGGCCTCTCAACAAAACGCTTTCCGACAACAGGTACGAGCTGAGAATTTCTGAAAAATTGCAGAACATTTCACAAAATGTTGGAACTTTTCCGAAAATTTCCGAAACTTTCTCAGAATTTCAGAAACATTTTTTTAGAAGTTTCTGAAAATTTCTACAAAATTTCTGAGCAATTCACCAAATTTCTACAAATTTCTGAAAATATTCGGAAAATTTCAGAACATTTCCCAAAATTCGGAAAATTCAAGATGATTTCACAAAATTTCTGAAACTTTCAGAAATTCTTCAGATTTTTTCCTGAAATTTTTGGACAGCTTCCGAAATATTTATCCATCTTCCATATGATCACAGCGAAAAGGTGCTCTGTAAAAGATGTTCTGTTTCGAATCGGCACGAGCCGTTACGCAGCGACGTAGTATTCTGTTACGCCGCGATGTGTAAAAGATGTTTCCGTTTAGAATCAGCACGAATCCGTCCAGCGTCTCCGTGACGAACTAGACCGCCTGAAAACCTCGTACCAATCCCAGTTCACCCGTTTAGAGTCCCAGCTATCCCATGCCACCACCCAGAACACCGCCCTCCTCTCCAAACTCGATCAGCAACGGGATTACGACGAGATCAAACACCAGTTTAGCCTACTGAAAGCGGCGTATTGCGCGGATGATCTTCCGGGTGACAGTCTGGAAGCGGTGCTACTGGCGCGATCGAGGCGGCTAGAGTCGGAGAATGCTGTGCTGCGTGTACGGGAATCTGAATTGACTGGTAAGAGAAACTGGGAAGATGGGTTGAGTGGGGGATTACGGGGGTGTTGTTGCAGAATCTCTGGATAAGTTACGACGGGATTTCGCCGAGCAGTCGCTGGTGGTGCAGAGTCAGAGGGAGCTGACGGAGCGGCTGGAGAGTGATTTGTACCAGCTGAAGGAACTGATCAGTCCCAATGTCGTTGTAAGTCTGGTATATAAAATAGGAAAGGAGAAAATTGTCGAAAAATAAATTCTAAAAAAAATTAACATAGCAATGAATAAAGTAACGAATTAAAAAGGAGGGAATGTAGTGAAATTAATGAAAATAAATTAAGAATTAAGGAAAAGCTAGATAGAAGAAAAAGTAATGAAATAATAATAATGAAAATGAATGAATAAAATAAGTAAAAAACACCTTGACGAATGTGTTTCTGCATTGGGCAGGATCCCCTGTCGAATCTCGTCTCAACATCACCCGATTTCGTCAACGATGCGCTCCGGAGCACGAACAACAACCTCTCCCGGTCGGTGTCGTCGGCAGCGGTGACCGAGCAGGACACGACGGTGTATAGCAGCATCCTGGAACGACAGTTGGCGCGTTTCCATGCCAGAGCCAAGGAACTGGAACAGGTACTTATTATGGCTCGTCTATACGGCACCGGAGCGGCAAACGAACGCAACCTGTCAAAAACCCCAAAATCTTGTCTTAGCGTACAACTAAGCTTAAGATCTAGTGTTTCAAATGAAGATTTTTATCTCGTTTCAATGAAAATAACAAAAATCGGTGAAAATATCTTCGCGCTCAAAGATTCAATGATGATTGTTTGATTAGGTGAACAGTCACCAGCAGAACCAGCTGCTGGAGCTCAAAGCCCAGCTGGACGCGACCAAAACCGACAATGTGGGTCTATACGAGCGTATCCGCTTCCTGCAGAGCTACGACGTCCGGAAACACAAGGAGCCGCCGCACGGTGGCGGTGCCGCACAGGACATTGAGAGCCGCTACGCGCCGGTCTACGAGAGCAATCTCGACCCCTTTTCCACGTTCCATCGCACCGAACGCCTCAGAAAGTACCAATCACTCGGCCCGGTGGATAAAGCGACACTTGCGATGGTAGGTGATGATTTTCTAACGTGGGGTGTAATTTTCTTCATTATCCTTGCGAATTGTGTTTCTGATACGGATGCGTAGTCAGCGATCTATAATTTTGCCAATTATGGCACATTTCCTGCTAGTATGGGTATTTTTAGTGGATTATCCCTAAACAACACTTTCACGTGAGTTTGTGTGCGCCCTACGAAAACGGTTAGGAAAATTTATCCCAGAAAGCATAAATCTTCCAGGTCATGTACAATACATTCTTTCAATGGTTCCAAAGCTACGGCGGTGATTTACTGTAACCGCATAAGAAAATATGTGCGTTGTACAACGATTCTTGTGAATATTTCCCGCAGGCGTACAAAACAACCGTATTATGACAGTTTAAACGCCGGGGGTTACGGATTTATTCAGCTGCCTTCCCGGTGAAGGTGACCTTTATATTTTTTCCGGGTGTCTCTGATGAAATATATTTTAGGGAATTATGTTGAAATAAATTATTTTCGTATTTTTCCGTAATTTATTGTCATTAATTTTAGTTATTGCATCCGTTTTAAACTTTTAGTATTTTTCTTAACAGTTCAGTAAATAAAATTAATTGAATTAATATTCATTACTTTAAATACATTTATTGCATTTTTTGATTACTGATACACATACGTGATTGTTTAAATGTTTTGATTGTAGGGACAAATGGTGCTGGGCAGTTCGCGAGCGCGCAAAGCCTTTTTCATCTACGCCCTAATCCTGCACTTGCTGGTCTTTGGGATCATTTACAGGATGGCGCTGAGTGAAAGTAATCTCCGTGATTATTCGTACGACTGTGCGACAAGGTATGTACCGTATAATGTATATACTGTGCGTTTCTGTCATGATGCTGCACCGGTAATTCTGTGCGTTTCTGTCATGATGCTGCACCGGTAATTTTAACTTACGTTACCAGAGATTTATTGTTATTTATCGGTGGTTTATAATTGGCAGTTATTTTCTTATTTGTTCCTTTTTATTGATTTGTTCGGCTTACATTTACCATTAATTTTGTCAATTATTTATTATTAGTTCTTTTCTAGTGTTTTTCGTTAATTTTATTACCATTAATTTATTATTTTGATTTACTGAATTTTTTAATTTTTACTATTTTTTATTTGTTATTAATGCAATGAATAAAACTGAGGAATTAATATGAATTAATTTTATTTAGTGCATTTTTTCAGTTAACAAATTTCCGGTAGTGTTTTTCGTTTAATTTATTATTATTTTATTTCTGGCATTTTTCAACTTGTAGTTTTTATTAATTTATTACCACTAATTCATTAGTTTTATTTATTGCATTTTTTAAATTTATGAACGTGTTTGTGGGATTTTTCATTAATTTATTATCCCGATAAATTAGCGCAATTTTCCTTACGATCGAACCGGTTGTTTTTGTCGAGTATGCATGTGTTATTGCCAAGAAAACGGTTGGATTGTCAGTAATTTACCTGGTCACGTGTCTGAAACGTGCGAAACCAGGCAGCAACATAATGTCTCGCCAGAAATGTAAAAACAAATATTTCCTGCCGGAAGATGCGTCATTTATTGATTCGTTCTAGGTTTGCCGAACACATGCACAAAGAACACCACCACGCCTGAAGGACCCGGTCCGTCCGCCCGCCGGCAACACATACCGCCCCACCTTGGCGGTTTCCCCGAAATATGTCGCCAAATATGTCTTTCGCGGCGACAGCTACGATTTGATTCATGCTAACCCTGTGAAAAGTGAAAACTGCTTCCGACATTCTGCGAAATGGCTTGTCGTTGGTTTTGTGGGGCAACAGAGATGTTAACGGAAATAATAATGATAAATTACAAAGGAATAAAAAAAACGTGATCTGTAGTATCGTAAATAATTATGAATCAATAAAATAAAATAATCAAAAATAATAATTCTATACCCAAAATAATAATACATTGTAGCAGCAAAATAACTATAGAAAATAAAATAAAGAAATATCTGATTAAAAACAGTATATAGTTAAACAGAAAAAAAATAAAATAAACAGAATCGACTGGCAAACGATATTAAAAACATATGAAGTAGTGAACGAAAACAGCGATGCAGTCAGGTGGATAAAAATAATATGCAAATGATACAAAAAAGAACTACGAGAAAATAAATGCAAAAAGTGCTTATCTAAATTAAATTTACAGAGACGACAACGTAAAAAACAAATTAAAATTCAATACTTAATCAGTAAATTATCATAATAAAAAATTGAAAAATCAACATAAAAACTAATCTACAATAAAAATTATTGCTAAATAAAGAATACTAGATAAGAAATTAAGAATGATATCCGGAGAGATTAATAAAGAATAAAAATAAATAAATACAGACGGCCTTCTCCCGGCTTCTCTGCGTCGTATTTCAGAGCCTGGAAATCATAGGCTACAGTTATCATTAAGATATTTTCAATAACATTGATTTTCTAATTTAAGTATTGTCGTCGATCATTCTTCGAAGCCGCTAATAACCATAAACCATACCATTTTAACGGTAATTGCTGGTTAGTTGTTTTCCAGATCTTAGATACAGAAATAGACAATTTCCTCGCTTTTCACGCTATGCACGTGCATCCGCCTAAATCACGTAGAAAACAAGTGATTCACATCGTTGATTGGCTGATTGTAGTCGGAAATGCCACCACTGCTGTTTCGTCGGACTCGCTTTGCGCACGTTTTCAACCCCAGCTCGAGCAATTTGTAGAGGTGTGGCTAAATGCGTACGAATGACGTAACGTGGCGGTGATTAGTGGTACAGTTCCGGGTGCCGCCCACTGCCCAATCAGAGACGACGAATGTACTTTAAAATGACGTCCGGTTGCGTGGTACGACGCTGTGTGCGTTACGTCATGGTGAGTTGAACTGTCGATGACTCGAGCGGCGTTTAACGGCGTGTTGTCTGTGTGATCTGACACTTGGTTATTTTGAACCCTCGCTTTCCGTTCTCGTGGGAAATTTCCTGCCCTGTTTGAGAGACCGATGCGCTGTGAAAGGCTGTCGCTTTCCATCGGGAGTGCCTTTGTTTCCGTCAAACTTGTAATTATGTAATACTGAAGAGTTATTCCTTGTACTGTTATCGTTTACTGTGTTGAAATTGAACGCGGGATTTGATATGAGAGATTCCCGAAAAATGCGGAGAATGGAATAAATCTTGGATTTCCGATTGTATACTAATTTCTTGCGGATTGACTATCTTATGATCTGATTGATTTTTGAATATTTTGGACTGGGATCACGTTAGTACATTCGGTGAGTTCAAAAACCGTAATATCGTGATCAGGTTGCTAGTATCGTTTTGTTGGCCGCGGTCATGAGACCCGTCATGAGTTGCCTGGATTCTCGTTCCACTTGACTTTTATTTGAGCGTCTTCTGACTCTTCTCTTTAATCTTATGATTCTTATCACTGAATTATTTACAAGCCATGACTAACAGAAAAGCCTTTCACAGATTGGTTATAGAAGGTTTTTCGAGTAAAAACAGGCTGATAAAGTTTATAATTTTTTTGAGTACTTTAACTGATTGCGAAATTTTGAGTTCAAAATCTAATAATAATGATAATAATTAAAAAATAATTTATAATGATTTATTTATAATATATACAAAATAAATATTTTGTTTTGATTCATTTGTAATTGTTTATTTCAGTATTTTTTCAAAATTTCGATATTAAGTAATTCGAGTGTATTTCTAACATTTTATCCGTCGAATGTTTGTGTGTGTGGGTTTTCCCGTTTTCCTCCATGGCCCGCCGCACAGAAATAGATTTGATCCCGGATCGATTGATGGACTAGGGCGTCCATACTGACGTTTCATTCTGAGTTTCGATGATGACTACAGTGACTAGTTGTTGATTCTTTTGGCAATTACCAGCCAAGTCGATGCGTGAGCCAAATTCTAGACATTCTTTTAATCTTTGAGCAAACTTAACCCTGACAAACACCACTAGTACGCCTTAAGTCAGTTAAGTGTATCGCTCGAGACATCGGCACTTTCGTCTCGTTTTACCGATACATGGGCGATCGGGGTGGGAAATTCCCGACAAAGTTAGTCGTCTGTGACCGTCTGTTGATGGAGCATTTCCATTTGACAGGGTCAAACACCAACCGCCCCGGAACTGACATCTTATCCCGGAAGAGGATGGGTCGGAGCGATACCTGTAATATCGACGACATGGACACCGACCAGCGTGATGTCAACGACGTGGAACTCGATCAAGACCAGCTGAAACCCAACGGTCCCCAGTACCAATTCCCCACGGCGAGTCTGGAGGCCCTGGTGGAGTTGGAGGCCAGTATGGCCGCCGAGCACATCTACCAGCGACTGCTCGTGGCTAGTGAATCTCAGGGCCGGCAGCTGGCGTCGGATGTCCTGGAGTACGGGATGCGGTGTTTCTGCTCGGCTTTTGTCAGTCACTTTACCCGGTTGTCGGGTGGGCGGACGGAGGCCGGGGAACGGGCGGTGGCGGCCAGTCCCGGGGGATGGGAGGCGGAACGGAGTCCCACACCGTTGCAGCACCATCCGTTGGGTCTGGAGGACAGTCAGTCCAATGCGTCGGATGTGAGTAGTGCCAGTGCCCCGGTCGGGGGGAAGGGCCTCTTGCCGACGATTGAATCGGATCGAACGCTGCTCTCTTCTCCAGGTACGGCATCTTAACTGATACAACTACTCTTTACTCTTAGTTTGTTACTCTGTTCATCAGGGATTGAGTTTTAACTGTTTTGTATATTGTAGATGGGGATTTTGTGGATGGTGATCTCAGGGACGGCTGCTCGGAGGTGCAGGTGCGCAGTAAGAGCGACGCA
>JAQGAU010002513.1:0-15307 GCA_034698045.1 Paramacrobiotus richtersi
CCCGCCTTATTCAGCGTACCGCCTTGCCCGATGCCCATTCTGGGCCATTCATGAGTCGTCAATGGCAGATACATCAGCGTTTTACAACATTACCGCGCTGAAGTGCCAGATGTGATAGATGTCGTCAGAGCGGGCACAAATTGCAATTCACCCTAAACAACTACGAAGATCTAATGATACTGGACTTCGCAGAAAAGTAGCATGGTAGCGCGTACAGTTGTGTGGATAGTGACCAAGCGATCGTCCGTTGCGACACCGGAGCCAAGAGTGTTCTCCGTAGCGCACTGTGAGCTGAGAGCTGGTATACGTTTACGACTGGCGTTTATCGGCACAAGTACTTCCCATCCTTGACTGACATGATGTATTACCATGCCGATCTATATACCAGGTACAGCAGACAGTGTGTCAGTGAAAGCCATCCGCTCCGCTTCCGCTGCATCCACTCGAGTTGGCAGCCGTCGCTTTTGTTCAATGGGACAGCGCTACCTGTTGATCGAGCTGCTACATTATACGTTCTAAGCGATTGTTCGGTGCTTTTTTTGAAGGAATGTTGGACGTTTTGGTGACGGATTCAGGATGGGATTTCTTTATCAGATAATGGGATTTGGGAAGCGGTTGTCCTGTTCGAGTAGTAGGTAGCAGTCAGTCCATATCCATTTCGTGAAGAATGGCGTTAATGTTACTGCGGAGATTCTGGCGGCAGTTGTTCGTTATTGCCGTGCCGTTAGTCTTCCTGCCACTGCCGTTAATTATCGCCACTAAAGTACGTAAGTTTTGATGCTGATGCATTGATTACATCTAGCTCCATTCGAAGATGTTTATAACTGCATTGTTTGCCATATGGATGAGCACAAGTGGTAATATCGGCATAATGCGCCGCTTGACCTCGGTATGTCATTTTGCAGCCGGCATGTTGCGCCTACGTGATCGTGCTGATGGGCATCTTCTGGCTGTCGGAAGTGGTGCCGATGGCGGTGGTGTCCTTGCTGCCGGCCATCCTCTTCCCCATGCTCGGTGTCCAGCCATCCAAGGATGTCTGCCGCAACTACTTCAAGGTAATCGAATTTGACTTATTAAATTCCGTTTCATTAGTTTACGGAATCTTTTTCTTCTGATTTTTGTAACTGGATTTGTTTCACTTAAATTTTCTTAACTTTTTCCAAAACCTTTTCAGATCGATATCTATTTTAAAGAGTGAAAATTTTTATTTGGTTGATTTGATTTTTTTATTTGATTTGGGTATTACAATTCAAATTTAAATCGGTTTATCTGAGTACTGGTGTTTTGGTTCTTGTACCACTACAGATATGTACGTTATTTATGTAGTATCTGCATTTATGGAGTGATTTTGTTAATTACGATTACTCTGGGTGAAGTGCAATATTGTACAGATATAAACGATTCTTTCTTTGCAGGATTCTGTGATGTTGTTCGTGGGCAGTCTAATCGTCGCCGTAGCCGTCGAAGAAAGCAACCTACACAAACGCATCGCGTTACGTGTACTCCTGCTGGTCGGCTCGCATCCACGTTGGTAAATCTGACACGACCACTTGGTTGGCAATAAAAAGCCACAAAACTATTACCATATTGACGCAGTGCACACATCCACAAAACAGTGTTGACAGCTTGATTGTTTATAGGTTGATGTTGGGTTTTATGTGTATCGCGGGATTTTTATCCATGTGGATGAGTAATACCGGTAAGCCTCGTATTCACCTGACATGGTTTGTTCCTCTTAGCGTTGATTAGTTTGCGCTCTTTGACGCCTGATCCCGGGTCAGGGTCGCCGGCGCTGTTGAGGCTAATCGCATTGGCTAACAAACGTGGTACCGCGTGCACGGTGCATGTCCAATAACGGCGCTTTTATGGGGCTTTTTACATTCGGCTGAACTTTTCGCGGTCAGGACTACATGTGAGAATGTTTATTCTTCCATGCTTGCCAATCGTTAGCGTTGTTTACCCTAACGTTAACGTTATCAGTGCGAAGCATTTGTAAACAAAATACCGCAGCTTTTAACACGTGATTTGCTTATTGTATACGAGTACAGGAAATATCGGGTACTGATGAAAAAGGAAACACGTATGAAGCACAGTAGAATCTCAGAGCAAGTTTGCCCACTAAATTAAGCACATTTACTAAAAAACGTACTCGTACATCACATTATAACTACATCAGAGTACCAATAATTTAAAACCGTGTAATATATTCGTAATTTTGATGATTTACATTTTTGATAGCCTGTCCAACGAACTGGATACAATGAAAATGTAGAGTGACAATAATTCAACTGAAGCATATCATAGATCAAAGTTATTAAACCGCCGATTTCTCTGTGTAGCGACAACGGCCATGATCACGCCCATCGCCGAAACCGTCATCCTGGAGCTCTTCAAACGCAAACGCGCCGCCCACAAACTCCGTCCACTCCACACGGCCCTCTCTCCCGCCGACCGGCTGTCCCCGTGCATCTCATCCCGCTCCCCCTCCTACATCCGCGGGGGTGTGGCGCCCAACATGCACGTCACACTGGAACAGGCCTCGCGCTCCCTGAACCAGAACGGGACGCTGCAGGAGACGTACGAGCGGATGGAGCTGGAGGGACAGGATAATCGGGCGTTTGTCCTGGACGAAGCGGACGGACACTCCACGGCCACCGCGGCTACGGTCTCCGCTAAAGGTCACGGGGATGAGGGCAAGGAGGAGATGGAGGTGTTGAGTGTTAAGGATCTCGATGCCGATGAGTTGCGGTGTATTAAGGGAATGATTCTGTGTGTGGCGTATGCGGCCAATATTGGCGGTAAGGAGGGAATACACTGCTTGCACCGCACGTGCAGATAAACGTGGTTGTGCCATCGATCGTACAACTTAATCTCTTTGAACCAAGTTTCTCTAAATCTGCGCTAATGACATTTTCAGTGTGTCGATGAATCAGATTTTCAAAACACAATACTGGATTATAGATCAGTAGATTTAGTGTTTTGCTAAGAAGGATTTCCTGGAAACAAGAGCCTCTAAGTTTTTATTCTTTATCTGAGATGGGAAGCCAGTAAGTAAGTTTTGCCCCGTGTTTTTGTTTTTCCCACTAAATTCTCTTCCTAATGTTTTCTCCCAATAAGTTAAACAGCAGCACCGTGCGAAGTTCACATAACCGGAGGCTGCAATCATCTCTTGACAATGTTGTTCCTTTTCTTTTAGGGACCGCAACGTTGACCGGCACCTTGCCCAACATTGTCTTCAAAGGACAGATTGACACGTAAGTGCCGCTGCTTTTGATTCACTAGGCAGAATCCTTTGATAAATGTTCAATGTTTGTAGGCTGTACGGGCCAGTAACTGGAGTGAACTTCGCCACGTTCCTGCTCTTCTCCTTCCCAGGGATGGTGGTGACGCTGATTATCGCGTTTATCTGGCTGCAGTGGATGTTTGTTAGCACTTGGTAAGAACAACAAGTAACACTTGACGTATCGATAACGGTCAAGGAAACTGTTATGGTTAAAGGTCATGCGGGAAAAAATCCACCAAATCCGCGACTGTGGATGATCCGCAGTCGGCCAAGGAAGAAAGCCTCGCTGTCAAACAGATGATTCGCTGCAAGTACAACGAGCTGGGTCTTATGGGGTAAAGACAAGTCTTTGATTTTTTCCCCGCGTACGGCTTTTCCTAACCAATGACCAGCATAAAACGATGAAAATAATTATTGATCTTAAAGTGATCAGTGATAAACGCGCAGGCGATTGGCGTAACGATAAATATAAGCTTAAGAATAAAAGGCCTTCGATAAATATGAGCTTAAAGTAAGACCTTCGAGCGAAACTGGAACGCTTCCCGGACAAAACGATAGTTAGCCAGCTTGATGGTTTCTTCAGAATGTTCGGTTACGGAATTTATATACTCATTCCTTAACATTAATCAAGTGCAAACTGGATTTGTTTCTTGAATGAAGAGCTGTGACCTTTGGTAGATTTGGTGAGGCGTCGGTGATGTTGCTGTTTATCCTGCTGGTGGCGGCCTGGCTGTTCCGCAGCCCGCACTTCATCCCCGGCTGGCAGGAGTGGTTCCCCAAGGGCTATGTGACGGACGCCACCCCTGCCATGCTCATCTGCTTCCTGCTCTTCATCTGGCCCAAACGGCTGACACCGGGTACGAATAGTAAACCCCACGCCCCCATTCCGCCCATTCTGACGTGGGGCTCGATGAAGCGACGCTTTCCCTGGGATGTCTTCCTACTGCTGGGAGGAGCCATTGCGCTGGCCGATGGTACACAGGTTAGTACACTCGTTTCATTCAGCTGATGTACAATGTATCATTCCTCACGTGTAATAGTTTTGAAAAGTTAGAGGTTGTAACTTCTGTTGTTCTGACAGGGAAAACGTATTTCGGTTGCGTTGTAAAATTCTGCATTCAAACCTGTCAAAGTGTAGGTTGACAGAGCACAACTTACGTAAAAATTTGCATTGCAGGCGTCTGGCTTAACGGAATGGTTAAAAGAACAGATGCACCATTTTGCCGGCCTACCCTCCTGGGCAATGGTCATCGTCATTTCTCTGCTGATAGCCACCGTTACCGAGTTCGCCAGTAACGGCGCGATCGCCACCATTTTCCTCCCCATACTGGCCAAACTGGTAAGTTGTATTCTGTACTAACAAGTAAAGAAAGAATCCCGATCACTTCCGTAGTTTTGCAGAAACCGCTATGAACATCAAACATTGACCTGCATTGTCAAACGATCAACTAGCTTCGACTGTACTGCTCAAAACAAGGAAGCTTGCGCTGGTAAACGGACAAAAGGGTACAGCTGACCAATCTGTTAGTTTTCAAAAACCAACACAAAGTGCCTTTGTTTGTACGAGAAACACCGAAATCTGCGATTATGAAATCAGCCCGTAACTGATTCTGCAATCAGGACCAAGAGAACGAGGTTGTGAAACCCTGAAGTAAAACAGCTGCTTTGTATATACAACTTTTTTTGTTCACTTGTTTAACCCGAATGTCAAGAGTAGCATCCACATAAAGAAGTCCGATCAAATAAAAAACGTTCTTCCAATCAGCACGACACAGAACCGTGTAACTACCGCTGACAGCAATTGCTATGTTCGGTACGAGTACGCTGCATATCGAAGTCGTTTCAGACGTTCACATTCAAGTAATGAACGGGATTGTCGCGAACAAAACAAGGGCTCAAACGGCTTATTCCGTAAAATGTACTGATGTACTAAAAGTCTAACCGGCATGTGTATGGTACGTGGCTAACAGTAACTGTCCTAGGCGGAGGTCAGCGGCGCGAATCCCCTGTACTACATGATCCCGGCGACCATCGCCTGCTCCTTCGCCTTCATGCTGCCCGTGGCCACGCCGCCCAACGCCATCGCCTTCGGGTGCGGCTACCTGAAGGTCTGGGACATGGTCAAGGCCGGGTTCATGCTCAACTTGCTGGCCATCATCATCCTCATCGTCAACGTCCACATCACCGGCGTCTGGCTCTTTGATCTCCTCAACAAGCCCGCCTGGCTCCTGGCACTGGAGCTATCCAACGACGATGCCGGAGGGTTCAATCAAACAACGCTCGCCTATTCGGTCTTCAATACGACGCTATAGTTTTTGTCATTGACCGGTTTTGTATTGAGTCCAACTGTTTTCTATCCAAGGAAACTGTTACAGTCGTGTTGTGAAGAGTAAATCAGACTGAATTCAATTTCCTGAGCCTACACAAAGCTATACAGCAAAATAATAAAGTCACAACAATTCACTTCAACAACAAGAATATCCGTACAAACAGATAGAACAACAAATGTACCACGCTGACATCCTTCACACCTTGAAACAGAAACATATCTTCCATTTCTCTCGAGGTAAAGCAGACATATTGCCAATCGAGCTCTTGTATGACAGCTGTCAGATACATCCGCTTTCAAGCCTGAGTTAACTGATACAAAACGAAGTTGCCCTTTTCTGTTGTTTTTACTTGTTGCTTCAGTTTATGGTTGCAGCTTAATTGTACGAAAGCTTATTCTTTGTGCATCGGGGCTTGGTAAAGAGGAATGTTCTGTGCTTGGTCTACCGTAGGCTACAGCTTACAAACTTTAGACGACTGGTTTCCGTTGCATTTGTTTTATTACATTGACGAGCCCGAGACAACTCAAACAGACCAAAAATAAACACTTGTGCTCACTGGCGCGCCGCGGTACTGTTGCTAGAACCAGTTGCTGATTATCATGCTGAATCTACAAGCAAAAACGTTGAAACAGAAACTGACTGAATAATGAACATTAACGGACAATGAGCTGAATAAAGCTGCGCCCAGCGTTAACAACATGGAAACTGCCCGGAAAACGTTGGCTCGTCAGATCTGGTGCAAACTGCCTGCCCGCCAAGGGAGCCGAATTACATTTCTTTATGCTGACCTTTATGAATAACGACTGTAATCGTCCACCACAACAAACGCTTTATACCCTGACATGCAACTGAGTGACGTTATACGACGGTGACATTGGATTTCAAATCGGAATCAGCCATAGTCTTTCTGCCCGAATCCCATACTAACACCAGATATGTGAATATCGCCCCGATTATCTATAAACGAGAGTGAATAAGAGTTTAAACTGTGTTAAAACAGTGCTACCATCAGCATATGTAATTCATTACCGATGCGATGAATTTGCGATCGACCGTAGCAATGCCTGCGGCCGACATGCCCACGGAGTTTCTCGTCAAGCGATCTACGTGGGCTTCTAAAATCCTACGTTGTTCGTTCGAAATTGTTCCCGGTAATCTTGCGGTCTTTTCTAACGGACCAAGCACTCCGCTCGTCTACAACAGACATCAGCTTAGCAACAGTAGCTTGTTACTGTCCAGCGTCCTGTTTGTACACGAACATCTCTCTGGTCTTAACCCCTTCGTTCGGATACGGGCCGTGATAGCAGTTTGTGCACTGATGTCTAGCTTGTTAATATCTTGATTAAGGGAAAATTCTGGGCATTGGCGAAATTACAACAGACGCCTACCTTTAAACTTTAAACTGGTCTTCCTTATTCCTTCTAAACAAACAGCCGGACGTAACGCGCACAAACGGCTCTCTGGACACTGTTTATCGATGTTATGGTTATTATTATGAACAATAATAAAGGCTAGTGCAGAGCGTACAGGAGCGCGGCTGCCATCGTTTCTCTAGTACTTGTGACAATACGCAGAATTTACCCTCAATAAATACATAACGTACCTGGCACTACCTGCTCCTGCAAGTGCAGAAATACAACGCTTCGGCACGTAATGTCACAAATACGGAACACGATCTGTAGAAAGGCCATGATATTTTGGTCGCCTTGCAGAATATTTTGCAGTGATAGGATATCCAAGACTTCATTACAATACGTAAGCAACACGAAGAGTGATACAGAAGAAGCCAGCTTTCTTGTAATTTCTTCCATTTTGACGAATTGTTCCATTTTTCCCGCTATGAAGGACCCATCGGCATCCGCAATGCGCTCGATACCGTCGCAGTACTGTGACAAGCTGCTAACGATCCTCTTAAAACATCTCGCCAGTGCATAGCAATGAATTATCAGGAGAGAATGGAATATCCTTGTCCCCAGGAAAGTGATTATTTCGTTTGATATAATGCATACGATCCACATAGAATCCATTGCCCATGCCATAACGCCACCGGGACTGCACTGCGATTTATCATGGCATAGAAAGATCCGAAATGCGTTGCTCTCCGGTAGTGCCAAGAAATGAGTAACACCAACCACGCATACGACTGCGACACAATAGAGTGTGAGTACAAAGATAAACGAACAAATTCCAACTTTAGTTCTCTGGTTTGGATCTTGATCCACTACTAAACATATCTGCAGGAAAACTGCCATGATATTTTTGAAATTGACCATCACATATATGTAGCCAACGACAGATGTCAGCTGGTCAGTTATGGCAGTAATTGACAGTACTTTGTCATCCCTCGACCAAGGAGATGGGGGCAGAAAAACATACAGGTAATATATCGCTGCAAACAAAGCAACAAGAATCAGCCAGGATGACCACATAGCCAAGAAAACGTTTGTCATAGCGGAGCTCACGGATGCCCCGACTTGCCGTGGCCGGAATCCGGCAACCTCCAGTATCCATAGCCACGGCGTTGTTACGAGTGTTAAAAATGGCCTTGACGCAACACGTCTTTCGGCGACCTCCATTTTGTACGAATATGTGCGACAACAACCGAATAAATTAACCAGCATACAGAATTATCGAATCTTCTGTTGCCACACTGGAATGTGAAAGTACAGGGAGAAACGGCGGCTGTAGAGAAATTTCGGCCATCAACGGATGTCAAACCTTCGTCAGGCTTCTGTTACTGAGACACCTGAGCACGGGACTGCGCCTTACGCGATAGACGATAGGGGATATTTAATTACTGGCTGCATTATACGGTATACATGAATTGCGGATCGCATGTGGTTCATTTGTTCCTGTCATCTGTTGGTTAACTCGTATGAATGTTCGTGCCGCATCCAAATCTCTTTGATGAGTACGTTTCGGAAGAATACTAAGCATAACTATGAAAGTGCACTCAAAGTTGACGGGCACTGCTTGACTGAAGCGAAATTAAGAAGTATTAACTATTAATACTAATTTCTAATTAATTAATGATCTTAATAGCTGTTAATAATTAATTTATTATAAAATTATTACTAAGCGACTTGTAGGTATCGCTAATAATTTGTTGAGCTTTGGCGGGATGAGTTCTGGGCATTTGTTTATCCGGAATGCAAGACGAACTCCACGGGAAATGTAATCATCTGGGCATTCAATTACGATTCGGACGTATTTCACAGATAGTGTGTGTTGGACCATGCATCCCCGAGTGCACCTAGACAGGAAGCAATCCCACTGTGATTGTGACGCGAGTAATTCCATCTAATCAGTTCCATGTTACGACAGAATATAACTATCCACCACAAACATTAGTCCCAGGGCCAAAACAATGTGTACGTTGTGTACGTACGTTGTGCTTACACAAAAGTGTTGCGTATATTATTACCCTAATCAGTATGCAGCGTTAAATGTTTTAAAATCCGTTGAAAAGTATGTAGATCAGCACATTTACGCATTTACTGCACCAGCTGGGCCGAACAACGCTGCCACAGCCATGGCTATTATAGTAAGCGAGTGCTGCGTTATTATAGTTAATTTAATAAAGCTCAGTCGGACCTCAGCTGAACATTCTATCATTGATAAAGATCAAAGACCTGCATTTAACCGGAGAACATGTGCCCAGTAGTTCTGCTTGTATCGAGAGGAGAACCTACACTTGCCTTGTTCAGCTTCCAGAGCATTTTCAGCAAGGTCCTGATCGTTTTCCGCAGTCCTGTACAACGTGTCTTTCTAGCTCTGACGATGTACGGTGCAGAAACTGATATCACTTACCAGAATACTAGTTATTAATACCATAATAATAATTATTACGTTACAGAATCTGTAGCAGAAATAACGAAATTAATCGGGCAAAAATATCTCCAACTGCTGCTGTTACGTGTGAATCTCATTCTCGTAAGCTGAAGAAGTTAAGAAATAAAGATATGCGTCTCAAAGTCTTTTTCTTCGACCAAAATCAGACGATTCGGACCAGTTTCTAAGCGGAAACATATGTAATGTGTGCTAGCGCAAGCCTAGGCTTCAGGTACACCTGTGTGACGTCACAAAACCAGTGAGCAGTCCTTTTAGGTATAGTGAGTTCCTGATAGTATTGTCACAAAGACAAAAGAATCAGATCGGAAATGACGTCCGGAAGTACTACCGGCTTATGATAATGGTCCCTGATCTTACGTAAATCACTGACAAATCAACTCTGAACGATCGTAAATCACGAGAAAAGTCCCAGATCCCAGGTTCCACTAATAAATGCAAGTTTATTAGAAAACCCAAGAACAAGACTAAATCCATCCACCGGCGAGAAAGCCGTAGAGTCACAAATCAAGGCACATCAGTTACGTCACCGTGAACCACCAATAACAAGCCGGCTGATACTGGGACACTCCCATTCCTACGCATCACAGTATCCATTACAATGCTGTACTATAGTATCTGTTCATGCAGTATGTTATTTCGGGAAGTAAAAGGGAATAGTGGGAGGCAACATTCGGAGGGTAGTCTGCATTTTGCAGCTATTGTCATAGTGCAACGCCCAAAAGGCCTGCTTAATTACCGGTTCGCATTATTTACACTCTTTAGCCTAAATAATCGGTTTAGGAAATATTATAAATTCGACAAGATCCAACACGATAAAAACGGCAGCGAGTATGGTACATGACAAAAATTAATAGTCAGTTCGTCCGCGTACGGAGCTACCTCCGGTCATATGCAACATTACAAAGATTACATAACGTAATGTATATACAGATATATATTGAACAAGTTCAAAAAATTCGTGTGGGACAGCCGCGCTCTAAACTTATGTAATACCGGCATTTGTATTGTCAGTACAGTCGTGATCACGGTACAGTACAGCTGTGTGACTGTGTCAGAGTATTGGTATCTGTATCACACTGTATGATTGTAAGGTTTCCTCATAATATATTATGCAGACCATCGAAATGCCACAGGCTTATGTTCACAAACTATCACCTTATATATACAGTAAGTGCAACCAAAAGTCAGAAAGTGTCATACTGAGCGATTTCAGTTGCTTACTTTTTAATTCAGCGTTTCAAGCCATTTTCGTTGTTCTTTTGCAAGAGCAGGCAATATGTTTTCCAAGACAATCAATCTGTTATTAAATAATAGAAAGACCGTCTTGAAAAACAGATTGTCTTGAATTTGTTTTGTGACTGCGGTCGTGTTATTTCTTGGATGAGTTGGATCTACTACAGCATGCTGCGACAATTTGAAATATTTTGAATAGGAAGTTTTGGCACTGCCAGTGCGCACCATCGAAACCTCCTGTTCAAAGTACTTACTTAAAAGGCGGTGCGAAGGACGGTTAGCAATTATGTACCAGAGATATGGTGGTTCCCAGAACACTCATCTGCTGGAAGTACCATGGGCTCGTTTGAAAGAGAAATATTGACAGGGCTGAATGACTGCATAGTATACACTTGTCATCTACAGTACAGTGTACTGCATTTTCACGCAGGCATCTGTACACTGCTGTCCAAACCCTAAAAAGTCGTTATTAACGACCGCAGCATATAGTTAAACGAAATGTCCGGAAATGATCCATACTTCTGAAGTACCGAGCATACGTAACCACCATGTCAGTGCGTAATACACGTGTAACTATACTGCAGAATAACTATTATATTAGCACAATATTTATCTATACGCTTTGCTGATTATACCGTAACTAACCTTCTGTACCTCTTAAGACTCTATTTCCTATCCTAAGTGGCTTCGTTAGGTATGGTAGAGAGTATGCCAAATGGTTCGGCAGCGTTCTAGTATTTCGTTATCCACCATTCAAATAAAGTAGCCAAGTTCACCCGGATCCCAAGGAGTTCGAAGCCATTTTCTTATTGTTGGCATCCTTTATTTTTCTAGCTGTCCACTTATTTTCTCATATTCTTGTTGATTTTTGTTCGGAACTTCATAATCAGCCACGCATTCAATCGTCACTCTCTTCGACCGAAGCGGAGCGAAGGTCCTCTATACTCAACTCAAATGGATTTCGATGTCTGTCTGTCATTCCGTCGGTCGGTCATCATTATTTTTATTTATTAGTTTGTTATTTATTGTATCTGTTTATAATACTTATTTATTTATTTTATTATTTATTTATCACTCTTTCATTTTATTATTTATTATGTAGTAGTATTATTGGTTATATTTTATTATTTATTGTATTTTATTATTAATAATAGAATATGATTATTTTTTTTAATATCGGTCAATAATGTTTGTTATTTTCTTAATTATTTCTTAATGTTAATCTATAGTATGCTTTTTTACTGTCGATAGTCCATAGCTCAACTGTTCAATGACTACGGTGCTTGTATTGGGGAGGTTATCTCAGTTTTCAAAACTCAGCGAAGCGCTTTTCACCGGCAGAAAGCTGCTTTCTGATTATTTTAAGATTAAAAAAAAGATTTTTTCACAACTGCCCCTTGGCGTTACCGTTACATGTGCGTACTTTCTTCGCTTCGGTCATTTCGGTGCCCGCAATGAGCGAGTGCACTTTCCTAGTAATATGGTTGTGTGAGTGTGTGTGTGAAGGATGATTATTTGTAACTTCGCAAAACCATTGCTAGATATCCGAACACGCAATATGTATCTGTACTCGTATTAGCCAATCGAAATTAAACACAGATTAATCACATTCTGCTGCACTGAAATATGCTGCGCTGTACGCGTTCGTGCGTAGCAATTACTGCATGCATGTGAGCCTATCTGCGCGAAACAGATAGCTCGCCTACGGCATCGGGCTACCAGCGCTATCATACTATTTGTATGATAGAAACACAAAGGTTACTCTTCGTCTTCACCGCTTCTGTTTGCTCAACCACAAATCTGTTTATACAAGCATGAAACCAGCAATGTGAAATTGATACATACATTGTACGTACCCAACCTATCTGCCAAAAAAACAGCGCATAAAACAAAGCTATCTAGGCGGCACAGTAAACTCTCCATTCTCAGGTATTGAAAAGACCATATTACTATAGCTATTATCAACATGCTTTGCACTATGATTCCGTCTAACCGTATACACCGCATTAGCGGCCGTCTCCGCGGGATTATGACTACTCAGCAGCGGAAACGAAGCATTGTCCAAGTGCACCCGCAGGATGATGTCGGGCGTCATGGGCCGGATCGTGACACTGGTGGCCATGACATCCGGCCGGTCGATGATCACCTGCGCCAGCCCGCTCATATTCATCGCGCCCTCCCGCACACTGGGCGACGGGACGGCCGACGGGATGGAGGATTCCGGGTCCATGATCATGGGTCCCACCGGGGATTGATGTCCGCCGGGAGCGCTTAAACCGGCCGGGATCCCTTGTCCGGTTCCCCCGGTGGCACCGGCAGGAGGGGTCTCATGCGCTCGTCCGGCCTCCACTTCCGCTTCGGGGTCGATCGGCATGCGGGGACGGTTGCGGCCTCCGGCACCCATGCCCATCTGGATGGAGTGTCCGTGGTGGGGGCCGGGGTAGCCGCCACCCTGTCCGGGCACCATGCCGCCTCCCTGGTACGCGGGCTGTCCCATCCCCTGACCGGACTGGTAGTTGTAGTTGGGCATCTGCGGATACGACGGGCTCCCTTCGATCTGCGGTTCCGCCGACATGGAGCGCGTGGCACCTTCACCGGCGACAGCGGTACTCTGTCGATGGTGGTAACTGTGGGGGTATGCCGGCGCCTGTCCCGGGTACTGATTGGGATCAGCCGCTTGGTAGGGATTCCCGTACTGAGGCGCGGTATTCCCGTTGGACGTGTGCATACTCCGCTGGGTGACGTGGTGCGGCATCTGCGCCCCATACATCCCACTGCCCATCTGGGTGACGACGTACGGGTTGTACATTGTGGGACTGGTGGAGCCGGTCGCGCCGCCCATCTGCGGCTGCGTGACCACCGCCTGCCGGGTCATGGCGTAGGGGTTGTACGTGTTGGTCTGCTGTACCTGGGTGGTGGGGTAGCCGGTGAACATGGGCGTAAAGTCCGGCAAGCCGGCCACCGCCTGGCGCTTCCCACTGGGCAGACTGTAGATGGCGTTGGTAGAGACGCCGTTCATCTGCGGATAGCGCAGCGCCACCGGCTCCCCCTGACTGGACATGACCCCACCGTAGCCTAAGTTGTTGCGGGCGGCGTTGGCGGCCGCGAAACCATTCAGGACTTGGTTCGAGTTGGAGCCGAAGGCATGGGAGTCCACACAGATGACCTGATCGGGGCTGGTGCAGGAGCGCAGCTGATCGGAGAAGAGCATGCCGGCCGGGCACGGGAATTCAAACTTCATGCCGTCTTGACTGTAAAACGGCATGTTCGTGTAATTCTGAGTTGATTATTATTAACTAACAATAAGTGGAAAAAGTAATAATTTTTTCTACACTTCAGCTTTTATTTATTTTTTCAATTTGTTTATTTTTTACTAATTTAATTTTACCTGCAAAAGTAATAATTTCGACAGTTTCTAGCCACGTCCGCCATCAGCATGCCGGCTTTAGCGCCATCACATGCCCCCGTCATATCCGGTGTCCCGTTGGGCATGGCCATCTGGGTATTATGGGTATCCGCATTAGCTGTCGACCGGAGAAACGCCTGCTGTACTTTATTGGCCGAGTTAGCCGACAGAATAGCCTGGGCAAACTGGTTCAAGTTAATATTTCCCGACAGGGTATTACCGGCTTGTAGAGAGGCCGGTTGTGCCGCGTTGCCGGTCAGGCCGTTCAAGCCGTTGGAGGCCCCGGGCAGCGGCATGGGTAGACCGCTGTTGGGATTACTAGCAGCCGGCACCGGGGGCATGATGGCGGCGTTGGTGGGGGAGGGCGCACCGGGCGGCGGCATGGGCGGCACGTTGATCGAGCCGCTGGCCACCATGGGGCCGGGGCCGCCGCCGCTCGGCACGGGCATGGAGGCGTACGGCGATGTGTTCATGCCATAGGCGCCGTGAGGGCCTCCGTGGTAGCCGATGCCACCGGCGGGCATGTCCAGCGCATCCTAGACCAACAAACTGCCCTTTACACTAATGCTCGTTCTTAATTGATCCTTTTCGTAAGTGCCGCTAATAAAGCTATGGCTACTGTAGTGAAATGTCGTACAGCTCACCTGCCTGGTGGTTATAGATCCCTACGATAGCGTGAGTACTTTTACCTACATTTCTTCTTCGAAAATCAACCAAAAGCATTACAAAATTCAAAACATCCAAGAATTTTCTACAGCCCCTCAGCGGGACTTTGTCCAGTAGGAAGCGCCTTTAATAAGGCTTTGACTAGTAGTAGTGTATACGTAGAATAATAATAGTTCTTACCAGAGGCTCCGGAAAGTCACGGCACTCCACGGCCACTACCACACAACACAAGTACCGTTTAGCCATAGAACAACGTGCATGTTCTTTCCGTACACACTTACTGGCCGCTGTACACGTCTGCAGTTCCTGATCGAACAACTGCCCGTTAGGACACGTGAAGGGTACCGGCGGGGATCCATAATTGCACCAGTAGTAGCGGGTACACATCCAGGGATCCTGATACAAGCGGGGCAGACGACCGATGCAGGAGAACTCGTGCTGGATGCCCGGCGGGCCCATAAACTGCGGCCCACCGGGAGGCGCTCCGGGCGGTCCGGAGTTCATCATCATGCCGCCCGACGGGGACATCATTCCGCC
>JAQGAU010002514.1:0-15304 GCA_034698045.1 Paramacrobiotus richtersi
GTACGAGTCGCGATAACATCATCAATCCGTCATTCGTCAGCCCTTATCCACAATCTCGTTAAATCAACCACATCACAACCGGTACAAAACAAACAGGCACACTAATTACATACGCGCATACACGGATGGTATGATGAATCATACAATCACAGACTTCGCGTACATAACTATAAGATGGATACATTAGCCACGGGAAGGAGCCACTGACTGCAGCTTCGTTGATACAGTCGTCCTTTTGATGATTCATAGCGAAGACCGGAAGACGTGTATTTACGGACAAGGCCGACAAGCCAATAAAATCTTACAACTTGACACGTTTAAAAACCACATAATATCAACCGAACAAAATAGCGAACAGCTGTGTTTTTATATGGAGACTGTATCTATGGTAGTACATCTCGCATGTGTCAAGACGATTCACCGACACACATGTACATTTACGCACTAAACTAAAAAAGCACACACGCATTGCCTTACACGTGCACGCTCCCGGATCACAAAATCGCATAAATAGGCGGCTTGTGCCAAGAATTACGGGAATCGCGGCAGCAAAGCTGGATACATGGGCACGTACTAGGGCGGTTTTGTATGACAAAAATGCAGTTGGCTGCATCGGTTTCTGTGGCATATACCAAAAGGTCTTGGGAGGATTCCCAGTGGCCGCTGATGACCTATCGCTTCAGTACGGTACAGCGTTGACTGACGCTTATTGTCAGATGCGTATGCATTCACGATCAGTTGTTTCCTGTTCAGTTACCGTTTAATTCCATTAAACGGTACTAACTACATGTATAAATCACAGTTTCTGTATTTAACATTAACATAACTGCTATGGTCACTATTTCTACCGCGAGCTAAGTCATATCATGCTGCCAAATAAAAATAATCACATTATAAAATATTCTTGCAGTGTATTATAGCCAAGAGAGCTAGAGCAAGCTGCGGTGTTTCTTTCTATTGTTTAATATTCGGATGATATAGAGAACTGCCCATATATATGGCCGAAGTGTTTTCCATACGCTGGCGTATATGCCAGGCCCTTTCTGCTTGTATCAAAAGTATCAGCGAGAAGGATTCGCGCTCACCGCAACATTTTTGGGCACCCTAAGTGCGATATATGAGGTTTTTCTTGCCGATCCAATAACGATTAAAAAACCCCCAACATAGCTTTGGAAAGGGATCTTTACACTTTACAGAATCTGGTCAAGCGACTATATCAGGCGGATTAAAATTGGATGCAAATTTAGCCAGCTGGCAAAATTTGGATGTTAAAACCGCAGGTCATCTTCCTGCCTCGCGGTTTTATTTGGGATGATCCAGCATCCGCTTGACGAAAGACGGCTACTTCATATTAGTCAACACAGGCAAAAAACTGTATTTTTACTCTCGCGATCCTGTAAATGTGCTGTGTAGCAAGAGAATCGCTGCATTCTTTCCCAATTAATCGAAAAATAAAGACATAAAAGACATCGGGCGCTTCCTGCCTTTCACTGAATATGTCGCTGTGAACTGTACCGATCGACATGACATAACGTTTAAGATGACAGGTGAGCATTCAGCAAAATATTTCATTTTAAATGGTGATTTTATTCCGCAGCAGTATTCTAATTCAACAGCATAGCGGAAAGTGGATGGTTACGGCAGATATGGTACAGTGCAAACGTGGCTCCTTAGCGAAATTGTCAAATGCATTTTTGACATATGCGCTCAAGTATGGAAGGCACAACTGTGTGTATCGAGATACCATGTCGTCGATGAAAGAGCACTGGTTCGAGGGCAAGCCCCGGGAGCGACCTGTCATGCTCCGCTCCCTGGGGATGCTGTGGTCGCGTCCCGGCGGCCGGTTGTCCGTTGTTGTGATCGCCTTCTTCGCGTTGCTCTGCCTCCTAATCTACAAGAACTCCATGGTTGTACATCTGGACGGGCGGGCGTTGAGCGACTTTGTCGCGGCCAGGATGCCGAGAGGTGATCGACAAGGTTTGCTGCAGGGGCAAGATCTGAAGCCGCTGTATGTGCATTACGTTCGGTTTAAACCAGATAATGGGAATTTGACCTTTCGGTTTTTGGATTATCTGAGCGTTATGTCGGCTGTGCAGAGACTGCAACCCGATGGGATCTTTCTCCATGGGGATTTTGAACCGACCGGTACGTACTTCTAACTAAGTTTAAAAGGTGTACGTGAAGTGTTTATTCGTGGTTGTTAGGACCATACTGGGAGGAGCTAAAGAAGAAGGGCTACATAACGCAGCGGGCACGCACGGCGCCCAAGTCGGCCGGTCAGCGTATTGGCAAGCCCAAAGAATTAGGGTGGAAGGAGCACGCGGCCGACATGGTCAAGCTCGACGTGATGCTGGAGCTGGGGGGCGTGGCCGCGGACTTTGACGTGTTCTTCGTGCGGGGCGACCGCATCCGGGAGATCCTGCGGCGGCGGCGCGTCATCACCTGCTACGGTGACGAGGACGGCTACAATGTGGGCTTCATGGCCGGGTGGCGCGACTCGCGTCTGTTGTACGCCTGGCGACGCAGTTACACGGACATCTACGTCAAGGACTGGAACTTCAACCAGGCCTTTGTCTCCAAGTATCTCTCGGTCGTCTTCAGCGACGAGACCTACGTGGCCAATCACGTCTGCAACAACCCGCATCCCTATAACTTGGGTGTCTACTTCCACGAGTATAAGAAGATCAACTGGACACACTCGCTAGCCATTCACTCCTACGAGCGCTTCGGCCACGTGCCCATTCACTCGCCCGCCGATCTCGTGCCCAAGGACGGCAAGATGACCTCTCACAAAGAGCTCCTAACCTTCATCTACGAGAACCGTACCCTTCCGCCCTTTTGGGAGGATTTCCGGGATGAAATGGACCCGCTGACTGATAAGCTGAAAACGGAATTGTAGCGCAGGCTGGCCCTATCTGTGATATGACAGCGAGAGTAATAAAATTTAATGATGCAACACTAGCGCATGGTTACCATGTAAGTCACGTGTTGTTTTCGCAATGCGGAATGCACATGTGTTCAATAGCTTGATGTACACCGTTCGCGAGCTACTTGTGATTTTCGCTCTGATACACAAGCACCAGTTGCGCTATACATAGCATATATCGTTCTTTAAGCGTGACTGTCCTAGGACTTTGGTCCCATTAATGCAGAATGCCGGATTGGGATCGGCAGTATAAATGGTATCAGATGAGTAATGCACAAGTGGGATACGCCGTAATGTTAGCTACCATTCCGTACGTATATTGCGTATAGATTCGCCAAGTGCAGCTGAAAGAAGATTTTACTACCGAGATACCGTCCATCTGCGCCGATATCTCGGTTATAATACATACAGAGCACATAAGGACGTAACAAGCTCAAGCATTAATTATTTGGTGCACCACAATTAAATTCCCAAATTGTTACGTATATCAGCCAAAACCGGCAATGGGCTACCTGCTTGTAAAATGAAATAAATTAGATGAAAATTAGTACAGTGACATTGTATCAACATCGTCAGTGAGTCTAGTTTGGAAGGTGCAGCCGGCTCATTAGCTTTACTTTGTGTGTGTTTCGATGGACGGTAATCCAATAACCGTTACGGATAATCGTGCATACAATCATAATATCGGCGATGTTTTGCCGGTACCTTGGTCTGGGAATGCACGTTTGCCATGCTCTTGCAACATATTGATTAATAACCATTGATCGCAATGTGCGCGCGCTCAGTACTGTGTGCAGGTAATAGCGCGCACTGTACGGTGCCGGGTACGATACACTTACCATGCCAGTAGTGCGAAGCGCGAGCGATAATAACGCACATACATATGGACTCGTTTTTATGATATGTACCAGTTAACATACGTACCTGCGTACACCAAAGCCACCGCCCCCGAGCGCATGAGAAACCGGTTTATACCGTGAATGGTCACGATTCGACGGTCATAACGGGGGTATGTACAGGCGTACAGATGTACAGATAAGCGTACTGTATAATGGTCTGTTGATACGCGTAATACATGTTATTGTACCTGACCACCACTGCATTTGTATCTGTATCCGCCTGCAGCGTGCAGACGGCCTTAGCCGATCAGGTTGTAGAGTACGTTAACCGCACTTGTTTACCTGCTTTACCACTCCAATCCGCGCTGATCGAGCTGCACATTTCGGACCGAGAAGATGCGTGTTCTGGGCTGTTGATACCCACCATCACCGCATACCTTATAACCAGCCCTAAACGGCTTCCTGTGCCAAATCATCAGCTCGTCTTATCGTCTTTGGATAACGGATACACGCGGATTATTATCCATTTATTCACTGATCTTCCTGCATTTTTTCTTCCAAATCCGATTTATTTTCATCCCAAAGATATTTCGAGCAGGTACGATTGTCGTAGATGCAGACAAACCGAACCTCCGGTTGGTCAAATAACGATTGTGTTTGTTCGATTATTTTTACTGTCTCACGGAAAACCGTTTCTCCGCGGGGCTTACAAATGGACAAAAGTCCTGTTGACTGGCTATTTGAAATTTTTGGATTTTGTGAATTTATAATGACGCGTTTTACCGCAATCGTGCTTGTTAAAACCACACGCGTGGCATCTAGATTAGTCATTCGTGGGATTGCCCAGCATCCGCTCAGCACATTCTTCGAAATTTGTTCTGAATCACAGTGCGTTAAAATCGAGCAGAAAGATACGCGCTGATAAGGTAGAAAACGCATAGACTAAATGAAAGCGCATTGGCCACCGCCCAGTACTGTCGCTAGAGAGCGCCATCCGGGGGCGGTTGGCTGACAATGCCTGCCTACTTGTCTAGGTGTGTGTGCGTGTCCATCGTGCCAGATTTGACTGGGAAAATGTATTCAACAACGTGCGCGACTCGTTGTTATGTTTGTTCACATAATGAATAATCTCGGTACTATTTTTTTGCACAACCTGCACTCGGCCTCAAGTGCTGCGGTTTGGCTTGTTACGCGCCAGTATGGACAAGTCAGCAAGCTGTGTCTTGCAAGCTGTTCCGCAATCATTTTTGTAAAGTGATCCCTTACACTTAATGGAACTTCTCATGGTTTATATGCCAATTTTTCAGCTTTCACAATGATGTATCTTCAGTTTGACATTATCCGTCACGCAGTTGGCAACCGTTTTTTTACTACGCTAAACCCAAATCTTGTGTTTTCGGGGTATTTTTGTGCAGTAGATCAGCACAATTTCCAGCAAATAAGGTGTTCAAACTACAAGTCGATTGCCTTAAACGGTGTTTGCTGTATCTTTAGCTGCATTATAATATTATTCAGGGCATTACATATAAAGTATTACATACTATAACATTAATACGTATATATTGTATCATTTTTTGTATGTAGAAACATTATTACATATTACATGTATTATATATTTATAATAATATTAAATTATAATAAATAAAATATTTGCATTTCATTATTTCATATACATTACGTTTATTTTATATTTATTTATAATTGTTATATTTATTACTTTTCTGTATCATGACGTTACTGCGTGTGTAGTATTTCTGTCATACATATCGTAAATTACATAATGTACACAAGTACACATCCCATTTCGTAGGCGATGAGATTGGAAAAATATTTAGCATGTTGGCATGTAATTTGGCCGCGCGGTTTCTCCGGCGCGGACGACGGGTGATGTTTATGACAGTAATTAATGGGTAAAAGCGCGTCGTGGGATGCGAGTTAGTGATTGTCGTTGGGTCTTTGACAGTACATTATAAGTAACGATCCAGCCCGTTTACAGGGAAGCGTCGAGTGAAGTCTTCATGCAGCGCTCTTCTGCCGGCGTCAGAGACATGCAAAAACGCTTATTGCCGGTACATTTTGTGCGTTACATCTCTAGATAAACAAGTCTAGATGCATTATGTAAGTAGTGTGCTCGTTGACGGAGAGACTGCTCCATGTATTCATACCGACACTGAGAAAAAAAACGATTATGTAATGCTTGGGAAGCTGCGTTCCAGCCTGTTGCGCCGGAAACAAACTGCGAGTACTGTTTCGTATCTGTTATAGCAGTGGAGATATTACAGAGTCTGATTAATATAGCTTGCTGATACCAGCTCTTGAGTCGACTGATTTTTAACATTTGTAGCATCCTGCAGTTTTTTGGTTATTTCCCTCATTTCTGTTGTATACTTGTAATTCCCACTGTGAGTACTTTTATCTAATTTCCTGTTCCGAAAATAAGCTATGTGAATATAATTTTTTTTTAAAAACCAAGGGTTTTAATTAGTAACTAGGTCATTGACAGTAATAGAGTTTGGCTACTGCATGTACTGAGATAATAATACTAATAATTTATATTTTAAGTTAAGTTTTTTATTTGAGTGGATTGTTTTACGCAGATATTGTTACGACATTTGGGCGAACCAATAAAATTACTAATAATTATAATTGTTGTACAATACGCTAATGTATTTCAAGGATGCTGCAGGTGTATATAAGTATACGTATACTCCCTAGCTGTGCATTCTAAGCTTTTCACTAATGATTTTGTATTTTTTTATAAGGTTCGAAATGATACGCATTTGCAGCTATCCACTGTGCCGGCTTTTTTTTAATTTTTATGGCTCCTGCTGAATAAGAAAAACGTTTTTGATACGCATACATAAAAAGTAATGATCGGACGGTGCTGTATATATTTCAGTGCGTTGTTTAAATCGTGTAAAGTATTAAACCACGCAGCTTCCTCGATTGATCCATTGCATTTTCGATTGTATTCCCTTAACTGGTGCAAAGTGCAAAGTTTGTCAATAAAAAGCCTGCTAATATGCAGGCCTGTATAAACAGTCTGCAGCAGCCTAGGTCGGGCTATTTTTGCCTATAACAAATGAGACTTTGATTGGCTTCCGTTTCCTCCCTGTCGCGCTGGAAGCCGGTGCAGCTCTTCGCAAACTATATAATTGTTTTTGCACAGCATGCTCTTGCTAATCTCTTGCAGCGCAGTTCGCATCAGCGTCATCCATCTGAACTGCCAGTTCAATTACATGCAGCTTAATTGCGTAAGCTAATACGCTAACACAGGCATTTGTACTCAAGAGCTCTTAGATTCCCACCTTCAGTATACAAACTTTTATCTGAAGTCCTAATTCAAAAATCAACCAAAAAAATTATAAAATTCAAAAAGTCCAAAAATTTCGAATAGCCACTAAAAGTACTTCAAAATGGTTTGGCTACTGCAGTGTCATAATAATATTAACAATAACAATTCTGTTACGATAATTCTCCAGATAATTGTCTTGTACATCAATGTTCGGAAAGTTTACGTTGATTATGCAGTGTTTTATGTGAGACGAGTGTATTGGCTATGCAACGCAACAGGTTGGGAAAATGCGTTCTATATACAGCTTGTATGGTTCAGTGGCGGAAAGTAGGTCGAAAGAACATTGTTACCAGCATAACTGTCATGTTTGGTAGTTTTTTGCGACATATTTGTAATCATCAGCAACATGGCATGTGGCGTAGATGCAGCCGGCATCGAAGAATGCCGGTGTGACGTGGTACAGTGGCTCGCTGTTTCAACGTTACTCCGCGTCGAACAGCTACGAGATGTACACCTCACGTTGAGCTATTTCGAGGGTACGTGTGGCATGCCGAGAGTTTGTCAGTGAGCGAGCGGCCAAGAGCAGCAAAAACTCCCGGCTGTGACTGCGTAACGGCTTGGATGCTTCTAGATGGTCCGTGTGTTGACAAGCAACTTCTTTCTCTATCTCGTTCTGCGCGCGTCCACTGCAACATTTTTTGATTGACGTTAGTGTTTGTAGGAGGTGGGTGCATGTGCGCGGCCCTGACCATGCAGACGTACCGGAAGGAAGAGTGATCCCGGATTAAACATCCATCTGCTTATCTCTCTCTCATCTGTTGCGCGCTTTGATTGTAATCGGCACCCGGGTGCAGTGGGCCGTATCCGCAAGCAGGGACCACGATGGCGGGCACGCAGCGTATTATGCAGTTGACCGTCAAGATGCGCCGGCCTAATGATTCCGTCAAATGGGGGTTCAGGATTTCCGGCGGCGTGGACTACAGTGAGCAGCTCAAAATCACCAAAATCGTGAGTACATTATGAAACTATGTAGAGCTTTATGACTAAACCGATTTCTTTCTTAGTCTTATTATGAGCAACTTTATAGAAAATGCAAGCTAAAGTATAGCTTTTCATATAGAAAAATAGTTTATTCGGCAGTAGCCCGGAGAAATGTTGACACCATAAAAATTATGAAGAAATCAAATAAAAACTTGTCCCAGTTAGCACGCGAAGAAACAGTATGAACTATGGATGTTTGCTCTACATGGTTGTATGCGCACTGATTTTGCCGAATTATGTCTGACGCCCAGAGGGGACGTTGTCCCCTTGCGGAAAGACAATAAATCACCATTATTATTATAGTAGCCAAAATCAAACTAACATTACCGCGCATAATTTCCATTCTCGAAAAATCAATATACAGTAAAATGCTAATCGGTCTACTTCACTGTATCACTTCGATACACGTGCATGGATAATTACACGTAAAGATTAATTGCAAGTGCTTATGATCGAGTAGCCTACGCAAGCAAACATTATGTCATCCATCGACTAAATCTGTACACGAATGCAGATTGGTTGACGTAGTATGCCAGTAACCACATTGGGCAAGTTCCACGACCAGTAAACTACCCTGGATCCTGGTCGCCTGGACTAATACTGAGCGCCATGACGCGATCATCATGTTTCGCCTTCCTAAATCCACATGCAACAGCACAATAAATCACTGGCCAGTGTGCGGCGTTTCTCTTTCTGCATTTGCCATTAAAAGGGTCATTAATAATCGGAGCCATCTACGAGCTATATATCTTCCGTGCATTGTGGTTACAAAGTTTACGCACATCACAAAAATTTATTACAGCAAACCCGTTGCTTATATAGGTGAACGATTTGCGATCAGATTTGGACCGTCGGAGCTTCGAAGTTATTTGTGTGATTAAGTTTTATTTGGCCTGTAGCCCAGAATAAGTTTCGACATATTAAAAATTCCCAAACTGATATAAAAATTTATCCCAGTTTGCATGAGAAGGAACAGTAGCTAAAGTCAAACTAACGTAATTTCCATGCTTAAACGCTGAAACAAAAAACAAGTAATCTCCATGCTTTTTCTTTTCCTTAAAAACAACGAAACAGCCAAGACTGTTTTCTTCTGTTCGTTAGTGATTAAAGAGACTGTTCAATGTATAGTTCGAGCTGATACGCAGCTGCATGAGACTGACGGAAATTGGATAGAATTAGGGAAGAGAGCGAACATTGGTTACTATACGACGTTATTACGTACATCACAGCACAGAGTAATATCCAACGTTTAGGCATGCCTCGACCTTTTGCAGCTGTAATTATTTTTATGGTAGCTTGTGTACACAAATAACTCGCCACATCCGGCGCCGCGCGTCGAGACCGCTGCTGCGAGAGCCCTTCTCACCAGTCAGCTGCAGATGCACAGGACGGTTAATGCGCTACAATGCTACATGAATGTAGGCACCGACTGATGCTGCACACTCATAAGTACAAATAATTTTCAACATAATATAACTTTCTCAAGATATAGTGGATTGAAATTTTGCGGTAAAACAATCCTAGAGTACAAGGGAACGACTTACGTAGCCAATGCGTACTTACATTTTTTGGTGAAAAATGAAAAATTCATCAATTGTCACACGATGTACAACTTGTACATCGTGCGTTACGTTTAATCAGCGTCTATTTACTGTATATACATACTGCATCTATAATACTTCGGTATGCCTGATCTATATTCATGCAGGCTGCCTTTTGCTAACTTCTCGCAGAGCACTAATAATACGCAACGTGGTGGAAAAAGAAATACTGCAAAAAAGAAATATGAAATACTAATGTTTTCGCCGTAATGCACAGGATAAATTCAATAGTTCTTCCATACAAAAGTTCGACTACGTATATGTGCAGGTGTTCGAAGTCGTATAAGTTGTATAGCGTCACGCTCTGATTGTGTGTGTTGATTGTTACAGACTCCCGGTAGTCTGGGTGAGCAGGTGGGACTCATGGCCGGTACGTGAGCATCAACAATTATTCCAGTCATGCTGGCGAGTACCACGCACTGCTGTTGTTAACGTTGTATGGGTGTGATGCAGGGGACTTTGTCACGTACATCGGGGACCCGCCGGCGGACGCCACCATCTGGACCCACGAGCAGGCCCAGCAGGCCCTCGTCCGCCAGGGCAATGAAATTATCATGACGGTCCAGAGGTACGTACGTAACACAGTAACTGGCGTTCACGGTAGCTTTCCGCTCCAATAAGACTTGGCACGTACGTTTCCGATGACCGAATTGCTTCCTGTCGATGCATACACGTACAGCCGTCCTTTTACCGTCCGCATTAACACAGAATACCACTAACTGCTGAACCATTTTGGCAAAGGGCGATGCGGTTTTCCGTTTTGCGCGCGATTTGTCCGGACAAAATCTACAGCCGTATTATGATTTTTCTTTATTCGGCTTCTATATTATTGTTCGATACGTCCTTCTGGAATGCGTCAACTGACATTCTTAGGCAGTCAGTGTCTGGATAGCCGACAAAGGTGTAGTGGCGACTTGCTCATCCGGCAGGTACTGACCTGCTCTCCGCGGCCGGCCGGGCGCTGACCAGCTAGCCTAGACCGATCCCTTCCAATTACACGCCTTGTATGACTGTAGTACTACAGTCTTGTGATCTGCTTCTACACCACTGCGTGGTTGCTGAGGTTTGGCGAACGACTGCGAACCAGGGTGGAATCCCAGCCAACACGGAAGAGTGACCCTCGCTTGACCGGTCGTCCAGGCGTTGCCGGTAGCAACGGTTACTCCTCGAGTCTAAGGACAGACCGTGTGATTCATCGGCGATGACAAGGCCGACAAGTGTGAGATACGTACAAGGCGCCCACACTGGTTGTGCCTGTTTTGGTCCGATGCTCGTGTATATATCAACTGGCCGCCGACATACGCGTGGGCGTTAGTACCAGTGCTCCGCTGTGAGACCGTGATACAAGCGTCAAGCGGCGCCGTTTTTGAACTGGCTGTACGAGCTGAACGGAATCCAGGCCCCGGCAATACGCGCTTACTGCTGATGTTCGAGACAGACTAGACTCTACGTAAGTTGCGTGTACAGAACTAAAGCGGGTAGATCGTACCCATCCAGATGTTCTTAGCTGAATGTGCACACCGTACGTACGTATCTCGTACGGACTTACATTGTTCCAATGGGCGCGGCGATTCCGCTACTTGCACAGCTTTTCATCCTTGCGTTGGCAATTGGATATTCTTCGTTGCAAGTTCTTTACCACCTTTTGGCAGATTCTGTTTCATAGCTAATTTTCCAAACAGCTGGTACTGGTGCTAGCGCCCCGTGCCCAGACTCCCTTAATTGACAGATTTTCTACCCTCGGCGCCACTTGTCCTCCACAATCTAAGTCATTGGGCGACTGGTCGTTTGTGCCCTTTTCAACAATCTTCCCCGTATCCCCTCCGATTCATTAAGACCGTCACGCACGTACGTAGCACTTGGTAAATACATATCCTATAGATTACCTCCTACTGGTCGCATGTTTCGCTACTGCTAATGTTCCTTACAGTTTTACTGGAATGCAGAGAATGTTGCAGTATCGTGCCTCCATTATAGTCCATTTTGCTACTTGCATGCTATGTAGTTCGTCTTCCGTGCTGCCCGGTATGCAAGAATGCGGTTCGTGTGAGCATGGTAATCGCCACCTGCGATTCAGTGCTGGGATTGTGTCGCCGAGCTTGTCGTACGCGTTGCCATCAATTGACTTCCTGACATTTGTTCCGCTTATTTGGACATTCTGACGAAGCGGAAAGCCTTCTCCAACAATTAACGTAAACAATAGTTGTTAATTTACCAACAGTATTTCCCGGCTGATATGATAACGCTAATTAACTACCTTGTTGTCGTCCTGAGTCGATATTTTGCTTTTCGATTCTGACGTTCGCCCTAACTTAAGCAGGCCGTAACGTTCGCTTCCGGACGGTTCGGACATAGATTGTCGCTACGTAATTAAAGTTGTTGACAACCAGCTGCAAGTGACTTGAAGAAACTTTCGAATCAACACACTGTCTGGGACTGGTTGCGTGACTTGCCAGCATCAGGGTAACTCACTGCTTATTCAGTTCCGCACTGTGCATCGTTTTTTTATGAGGGGCGGAAGAAGCGATCGTTCACTGTCGCGGCTTAATCCCCAAAGCGGAGGGCGACGCCTTGGCCCATCCAGCCCAAAACGCTCCAAGGAAATGAGCAGTTTATTTCTCGTCAAGTGCTTTCTCCCGCTTTGTCCCACTTCAGTCGAATGGCGCTTGTCTCTATCAATCAAAGTCTCACTGTTTTAATCAAAGGCACTCAGCGATAGCACAGGCTGTTCTTTCGCCGGCTTCCGTTTATTTATAATCGCCCATCGAATTTTTTTACTTTATTCATTCTAAAAAAGGAAGGAATAAGCAGCAACGTATTCAGCTAGGATTATTAGTACGTGAACTGTTTTGAAGTCTATTACACATTAATCATCCTTCGGCATATTTGCCTATCGAAACCTTGTTACGACTTTTACTTCCTCTAAGTGAGCCAGTTTGTCCTCTTTCAGTAGCCATAGTCCCAGTTCGAAAATCGCACTGAATTGACAAGAGTCACATGGAGAACATACAAACAACAAGGCTATTCCAATTTCCAATCGCACTGAACCATTTAACTTGCAGTAGCGCTAAATGGAAAACACACGTATTGTTGTTACAGAGGCGGCGACTACGCCATCCGCTCCCCTCCGCCCATCTCCAACGCCCAGGGCATACAGACCGTCAAAAGCCAGAGTCCCGCCCCGGGTAGTGGTCCGGCGCCCCTCCAGAACTACAACCAAAGTCCGCCCGCCTTTGTCGGCTCCGCAGCCCCACCGCCCACGACAAACATGAACATAGGCAGCCGTCCCCCGCAGGAGATCATGCGCCTGACGGTCAAGATGCGCGCCGGTCAGGGCATGGCCATCGACTGGGGTTTCCGCACGGCCGGTGGTGATGGGTCGCCCCTCCGGATCATCTCCGTCCGCCAAGAATCCATGGCCGAGGATGTTGGTCTACAGGTACAGCATTACATCTTCGCACGCATATAAACGTATAAGTAAGTACACATACAAACGGACCTAATTAAAATTCTGACCCGCTACCCCGATCTTTTTGACCGAGGATGCCACCTTCATAATCCCGACCGTCCAATGGGACCATTTCGATGGGAATGGGCTATACAGTACATATTCTCTCTTAATGGGCTTAGTCGGCTAAAGCCATCAATTTAAAACAAGCTTGCCTATTGAAAAGCTATATTTCTGCCGCTTCAAAAATTATAAACATCCAGAATCGTTAGTCATACTCATAGAACGTAACGGAAGAGTCCCCGGCCTAAAGGAAGGCTATACAATGTCATGCTATGTACGAAATCTGTATATGTAAACAAATTATATCTACGTACATATTTATACACAAAATATATAATAGTAACTAAATGCACATACTAGTAATAGATTTTATTATGGTTAAGTGCATAATACATTTATATATCAACATACACGCGTATATGCAGGTGCCTTTACTTTAGACGCATCTCTCTGTACAAGTTCAGTAGACGCAGTACCACATTTGGGCAAACGCGGGCACGCAACGCCGTCTAATGGAATGTTGTGGATGGTGATTTATTAGGCATAAAAAGCGCAATATTGTGGTAGATGCCTAATAACTGTAAGCGCCGGTCTGCCAAGCTGGCAGGCTAGTTAATGGCCATGAGGCCCATAACGATACAAGTTGTGCTCATAAATAAACAACGCCCTTCCGCATATATCGAGCGATGTGCGCAGGCACGCTATATCGGGATGATAATGCTGGCCTGGCACATCTAAAATTGGACGTGACCACTTCTAGACTAGTGCGACACCGCACCAGCCGTCTCCTCCAAACGCCGTCCGCTGACGTTCGCGTCTCTCAGCAACGAGTCTTAGAAGAAAAATAAGAATATTGATCATGACGTGTGCTATGAGCAATTATGTAATCTAGGACAAATTGCCGTACAAATCACTAGTTTCCTTAAGAACTTGAAAAACGAAGAAACGTTATATTATGCATACAGTATGGTTCAAATGAAAACTTCAAACATTTCAAATTTCAAGCGTTAAATCAGTTTTAAATCACATCGGAGGAGGGTCTTGTAGTAGGTTGTCTATGGATGACGTAATTTCAAATCAAGCGTCAAAACAAGTTCCAAATCAAATCAAATTCCCCAACATCATGCTTTATTTCAACCCTAAACATTATTGTTACAGACCGGCGACATGATCTACAGCGTGGGTGACCCGGCCATCAGCATCTACAACCTGCCGTACCACCAGGCTGTGAACATGATATCCAACCAGGGCAACAACCTGATCATGACGGTCCAGCGGGGCGGCGACAGTATCATCGAGAGCACAGGCTTCCAGAAGTCGGCCAACCAGCAGCCCAGCCAGAACGCGGGCGGCGCCGGCGGCGGCGGAGCGCCCTCGGTGATCAAGCGGACGGTGCGCATGGAGCGGCCCAACCAGAACACGCCCTGGGGCTTCCAGGTCTTTGGCGGGCGCGACTTTGGCCAGCCCCTTCTCATTTCCAAGGTCAGCCCGGGATCTATGGCCCAACAGGTATGTACGCGCACCCACAGCTTCTCCGAGCTCGGTGGAAGATTTAATGTAGGACAATGACGTTGTATGTGCGAGGAAGCGGATCGTGTCATAATTCTTCTTAATATATATTACAGCTACATATCAGATCTGGATAAGCATATAAAGCAATGATCAGCATTTAAAAATGGGATAAATTATTGCTATATACGCAGTACTTTGTATCTTAAATACATTATTTACGTCAAGTACATGCACGTTATGCCCTTGTACCGCGTTCGCGAACTTCTTATTAAATTTTGTGCATTTGCTGTGCTACGTACTTTCGTATAAAGTTAACATGCAACATACTGTACGAATGCCATAAAGCATGCAATATACTTAGCACAATATGCTACGTATGTGTTCCTAACGAATTATGTACACGTACATTACGTACTTCAGTATGCACAATATAACGTGCTACGTATGCGCATACTAATACTAACCAAATATATCCTTCAGTAATTACAGTGAACTTTTGATTGATTAGGTGGGTCTGGATGAGGGCGACACCCTGTGCTTCATCGGGGAGAATCCACGGCAGAACGTGACCGGCTGGAC
>JAQGAU010002515.1:0-15301 GCA_034698045.1 Paramacrobiotus richtersi
TCCGACTGCGTGCGCAAGATCCTGCGCAGCGAAGGCCCGCTGGCCTTCTACAAGGGCTGGGCCACCGTCTTCCTCCGGCTTGGACCCCACACCGTTCTTAGCCTCTCCTTTTGGGACGCTTTCAAACGGGTGTATTACAACGGCTGACCTGATGGCGGCCGGTTACCTTTGGTCTGGGGTGCTCAATTTGCGTCTCACATTCATCGTTTGCATGCGCATATTGCTGATGACGACGTAATGTACTTGTAGATATATACGTGTACACGTGTGTTTTCATTGGCGTGTCAATTGTGCGTGCGCATTTATACCGCAAGTATGCACTATATCTGATTCTGTGCGGGATTCATATTAAAGTGATAGCTTTTCACTATTCCTAGTGGACTGGCTATTCGCGTTACCACGATTTAGAAAGATGATGGTGATTCTGAATTACGGCTGTTCTTATGTGATCGATGGTCAGTTCTCATAACGAGCGGAAGTGCGTAACACAGGTTGAGTCTGGCACACGTCGTAGGAGTACATTCGGCACGATAACCGCAATGAAGTGGCTACACACGTTGTAGATCTGGTACACGTAGAACACGGGAAGCACGACATCCGCAGGTTGCGGGCAGCACGTTTATTAGCACGCTAAGCAAGAACCAGATTACAGACACTGGGGATAGCCAAGACTGAAGTTAGTTCTCAAAAGTTAACAGGTTCATCTCAATCTAGATGCATTAGTCATGAGAAGGTTGGTCTACACATTTCCAGTTGAGCTGTTACCAATCAGAAGGATTACTACCGCTACAATACAGCTCGTGTTTTCTGTCACTTCTTCGACCAATTCTGCCGATGCTTATGCTCAGTCGCGGTTACAGTTCACGGAAGCTACGTTTACTTTCCGATGATCCTTGTTGGACATGGCTTTCCAATCCATTGAATACATTCGTTGTCGTCACCTTGAGCGATTGCCCATCTGTGTGTGTGACCTCTGCAGCAGAGTTGCACAATGTCATAATTTCGATTAGCGCATCAACATAGGCATTTTAGGATATAGGGGGTATTACGTTGCGGAGAGTGCAACGTCGCTGTATTGCTTATGTTTCCCGGCTGGCAATCTGGTTTTGGATGAGCAGGTTTTTTCCCTGCGCTCCAATTAAAACATGTTACCTGCACATGCATGTACCTGTACATGTAAGTACATTAGTTTAGGAACTCCTAGAAAGACCGAAGACGATCGATATATCTCGGGCAGATATGATTAAACCGTCAAGTTGAAATCACATCAATAAAATAGTTTATTTTAAAAACCTGGATAGTTTTTTTTAGAAATCTCAAATTTTTTTGTATATTTGTAGTTTTTCCGCTAACAATAGTCGCAATGGGTTGAACATCCAGTTCGTATTAGGTTTTATAATTTGGTTGGAAACCGGATTTGTGGAAATTTGTGGAGTTGGACCATACCACCTGTTCTATCAGTTTTGACTGCCCGCGTGCAGGTCTCTTGAGGGAAGTCCATGCCAGTTTATTTAGTATGCTTTTCTTGCTATGAAATCAACTGGACGGTTCAAGCAAGTCTGACCTAGATCCATCGATCGTCTGACATCAGGAGTTTCTAAACTAACGTACTTACATGTACAGGTACATGCATGTTAGGTAACATGTCTTAATTAGAGCGCAGGGAAAATACCCTGCTCATCCATGACCAGACTGCCAGCCGGGTGGCATAAGCAGTACAGCGACGTTGCACTCTCCGCAACGTAATACCCCTTGTATGAGTTTTTTCAACCTTCGTATATGATACACGCCTTGAAAATGCTGTGTACTGTGCCTTCCTCAAGAAACAGGCTCCATTACCACACAGATCACCAGTTTCTTTCGTGTTCTGGCAGAAGCAGTAGACCGGGCCAATGGTATCAACCGTGATGTTGTGGATAAAAGGGTAAGCAGTGGATGTTCGGTTTTGGACATACAAACGGCGAAGGGTGGCCTTTGCACAGCACATGCCACACGGAATACTTGTCATGTTTCCATGCAAGTTCGTCGACATCCGGACAAGTGGAGGACTGGTGTGCACAGCGGTCCACTGGGCAGCGGAACACGGCCGCTTGTCCAAGTTTTGCATAGATTAACTGTAATGGGCGGGCGGGACCTTCGCGCCCCGACGCCGTGAAATGAACAAGATCGTGGAAAAAGCTAACAAGTCTGCTGGTCTTTCTTGTAAATTGGAGCCGCTCTGGATGAACAGGAAGAATGGCAAACGCCCGGATGGAGCCACTCCAATACCTGTCCGGAATGGTCAATACGTTGTGTGGAATGCTCCATGCTCTTTCACAATGGCATCATCGTACGTGGTTGCTTCGTCAAAGGAATCTGGGACCGTAGCACGTATTAACGGGGAGGCAGTGAGAATTTTGCGAGCTGCAGCACCGTACACACTTAATACAATGTGCTCGGATGCGGGCCTATTATGGATTCCCGAGCTGCAGAGTCAAACGTAATTGTATAGCGCGCACGTTTTGATGACAGCCGATGGTACTGCTAGCCCTCTTTTCAAAATTTTGTAATTTGATATTCTTGCAGAACCTTTTATGTTGGTTGTGATTTGTGAACTTGTGGTGCATGGAAATCAGTGCGTACACGAGACGCGCGCTGTAATCTCAACAATCACGAGAAACGTTACGTAAATCACAGATAATATTCCCGACTTGGGCATAGCTTATTGGTTTCCTTGTTTTTGCATGTCCAGTCTTGATACTTCAAGTAGAGGTACATACTGGGTTGCATGGCTACACCAAACACAGCACACATACAGTATAAGAACTGTTCTATTTGGCGTTAGGGATGGTTCGTGCTGGTTTGAGCTGCAGCAGTTGAATGAGTCGTTGGTACTTTCCAGGATTTCTTTGCTACAGTAGTCGAGAAGTAACGGAAGGTACCGTTCTAAGGACTCCAGGATTGTTGAAGTCTGGCTCGACGATTAATAACAATCCACCGTTTTGCACAAGCCGCCGAGAACCACCCGGTTTGTACGCTTGTAGTAAGTGCACGCGAGATTCTTATCTACCGTGTATTAATGGAATGCCACGTACCAACCAAGAAACTATCTCAGATATAGCCAAATTAATATCAGTTGATGTTGTCCTGCGACCGTTTGCGTACAGCTTCGGTTATCACATGCGATGCAATTATTGTGTTATTAATATTACACAGCTTTAGCAACCTAGCACAGGTATAACGAAGTACATGACAACACTAGTCACCGCGTATCTGGTTCCATGGGCTCTGCTTCTGGGGCGTATGCTGTAGATGTGCTGTCTTATGCGTGCAGGGGTGAATCCATATCGACATCAATATGTGGTCTTCAAAAGCATAGAATGTGGCGCTCATTTAGCGATATTTTTCATCGCTGCGGGAATTCAGGTGCACAGTATACTGTTCATTTTCGAAGCGATGTAACTTAACTTTGCCGAAAGGTTTGAGGAACAGCGAGGAAATGTATCGGGTAGCGTATCTACAGTTCCGTGATTCTATAACTGCGTCCACGAAGATATAAGCGACTATGCAACTAGTAAAGAAGGGCGAGGCCATCTCGAGATCTTGGATATTTGGTAGCTATTCGGAACTCGCTCTGTGGTCAGCCGTCAGCTCCCTCCTGCCAGAAACTTGCGAATCAGTCGGATTCGCGCGACAAACTCTGCCTTAAGCTCCGGGACAGTTGCGCAGAATATGACCGGATCCAGCACAGTATGGATAAGCTTGAGAATACGGCTCACATGCAATAACTGCATATTACTTTGGTAGGAAGGAACCAAAAAGTACACCTCCATCGGTGTCCAGCAAATAAGTGCGCTAAAGGTCATCAGTGAAAGCAGCGCAAAGGGAATGCTTCTGCGCTTATGTTCCTTTGGCTCGCGGTGAGGCCCGCTTGAGGAAAGCGCTTGTCTACGACTTTGCGTACCATTCGCGGAGGACAATGTCCGGGCCTGGCTGTTGACGTTTGACACCATGGTAATGGCGTTCAGTTTGTTTTTCTGTCGTTGCTTCATGATAAAATAAGGATAGCTCAGCACGATAACGGCCTCGGGTGCAACGTAAAATATCCAGTTCGACAACGGTAGCCAAGATTCTGTGAACGGGGAAGGTCCAGCAAATGTACAGTAGACATTATCCATGATGTCGAGATATAAAACAGCATCGATGGTTACAACAGGAACGGCATACAGTTGCACCACAATCCAGCTCCCAACGCAGACCATGGTTGCCAGTTTCTTTGTATGACGTGCCCGATAGGAGAATGGCCAGGCAATCGCCCAGATCCGATTGAGGGTGATATGCATGTGGGAAATGGGAATGAGGGAAGCGGTAGCTACGGCGATGAAACGTAAAACAGTGCAGAATTGTGGCCAGCGTTTCCGCGGAAGAAGGTTCTTCCCTCCCAAAAGAAATGGATTTTGTTGGAATAACGCGCCGAAAAGGTTGGCAATAAGAAGATTAATTATGTACGCACTGAACGGCGTCAGGGAACTGTGAGTGCAGTAGTAAAAGTACAGCAGGACGGCGTTACCCAGAATGGATGAAATACATGAAACTGCCATCATCCACTGCAGGTAAGTGAAGGTCTGGATGATGCTGGGTTGAGCAGTGAGCGTGCTGTTATCATGGGAAAGGTTCATTGTACTATCGTTCGCACTTGTGCAGACCGAAGTCAAGGCTACCCAAATTCGTTCGCTTTGCAGTTTTCCGGGTGAGGCGAACTACGCAACGGACACTTCTGTTCTCGAAAGATCTGTTCCCCGATCAGGAGCGCAGTATCCTTGAAGCAATATTTCAAGAATCCTTTGGTTACACACAACGGCAAACGCATGCGGTACGTGTTGGGCTCACATGTGTCTTGCGTCACGAATAACCTTTAGCTGGCCGCCAAGAAGAGAATCGTATTTCCCATTGCTGCGACGGTTGCCCAAAGACCGTACAATTTCACTGCAACGGATATAACCCACGCATGCGCAGGATTATGTGTTCCCAAATCTAGATTATTAGGCCCTCTGGATATTATTTGCGCCCGATACACGAAGATGAACAGAGGAATGTCACTTTCTTGGCTTCTGCCTTGGGCTGTACCATCTGCGTGGAAAGTCTCATATTTTCTGTTTCGCAATTGTACCGCTTAAGCCTTTCATTCGGCTGATCTCACTTTATCACTTTACAATAGCGCAAGCGGTACAGCGACCGTGGCGTTGAGAAATGTAAGACGATACCAGTTATGTTAAAGATTAAACCAGCCAGCCTCTTCAGCCTGGAAACAATGTAGACACAATAACAATTCCAAAAATCAATAAAAACCTTATCCCAGTTTGCACGTGAAGGAACGGTGGCTAAAATCAACCTACCTTCCCGCGGACTATTTCCATACTTAAGCGCTGAACAAAAAATAAGTCAATCTTCTTTTTCCTATCCGTAAGAACAGCCGTTTACCGATTTCCTTATACAAAACAACTGCAGCCTCACACCACACTCCGAAATACTCGCAAGCTTATGGAACAAAATCAGCGATCATACACAGTACTTACGGGAATGGTGTTTCTTGGCCACGGCCGGCTCTTCAGCTAGTGCGCCGGCACATTTCGATGTCCCGCCAACAGATGTTTAATAAGCCGTGTCCCGAATAGTTACATCCCAAACTAAAGGCTGTCCCCGAAATCAGCACATGCGCGTGGCCCCATCCGGCCGTCTCCCGTTTCACGAACAAAACCCAGCCGGCTCTGCATAGGATTCCACACATGGAGTTGAACAATTGCACCAGATATAGGATAAAAAGAAATATAATCTGCTGGACAAAAACTACAAAAACATATCGCAACAAAAGGCACCAAAAAAGCGTTACAGCGTGCAAAGGTCAAATGTCAATAAAAAAAACTATATCCACAATTTGGGTTGGAACGAGAAACAGCTGAACTATTTTTCCATAGAAAAGCATGGAAGTACTGTTAATTTCGTTTGCTTCCAGAAATGCACAGTTCACAGCTACAATCATCAGCTGTATACCAAAACACTTGTTACCTTTTCGGCGGTTTGGAGAAACCATCTTTGTCGGCTGCTAACTGCCGGCTTTGTTGGCTTTGCTAGCTTTGTTGGAATCCGATATGAAGGCCACTCCTTTAAAAGCTAATCAGGTTTGCCGTTGGGCAATGAATATCTGAATCAGTCGCTTGTCAACCACATTTCATCGGCGATAAACAAAAGTCTATAAAAGTGTACGAGGCTGGCGAGACAATTAAGAACGATAATTCATTGTAGCCCGTATTCAGTGAATTAACAGTTCAAATTCCTGACAACTACTACACTGACAATGCAGAGCAGTTTATAGCGAGTTGCCGGCGAGAATGTTTGTGACCTTGGCCACCCCCAACTCGACAGCGCGGCGTCTCGTGCTACAGCCGGGGGTGCACGACCGCCGGAAGGGACCCGGTCAATGGACAATGGTCAATGGGCAATGGACCCGCTCAATGGACGTGGTGGGTGGCCACAATATGAGAAGTACCTGTTTCGTGGCCGGTTGAGCGGTTCCCTGGCTCGTGGTCTTACAGGTTAACCTAGCAACTGTCGAACTACGGCAAGCATGCTCATACTAATATCAGTTACCGAAACTTATCCTTGAGTCTGTAGCTCGTCGCTTAACAATGCTGTCTTGCTTGTTGGCTTGTAAAATAAGACGCACCAAATGACGACAAATGACAAAATAGCCTTCTACAAGCTATCATGTTTACTAAAGGACAAAATTCCTGTTCTATCCAGAATGGAGAGCTATTTAAAAGAACGTATTACCTTTCATATTTATGGTAAACGTCGGCTCGGTTTGCAGTGTTGTGACACTTGTGCCCTATCGATTGGGATTATTCCATTTATATTCGACAGTCTGATGCAACTACACCGATGCTTCCTGTTTTAAGTTTTCGAACGACTCTACCGGTACTGCTCATTCTAAGCCGGTTTTACGGTTGACGGACGCTACGTTACTTTCCGACGCTACGGGTTTGACATGGACTCAATGTCAAAAAATAATTCGAACTGCGAAGTAATCGCGATGGTGCCCTACTGAGCATATCGCGTTAGTTACGCAAACCCGTGTGTACTTGATTTTCTTGGGTGATGGTTGATTAGAGTGGATTACAGTAGTCATCCAGCAGCGTTAGTATTAGCAGTTCCAAAGGTGTACTACCTTTTTTGTTGAGTTATCGTTAGCAGTGGCTCATCTGTATTACTTTGACACCATAAGTCTTTGATCTGCCCGTTCAAAAAAATGTCAACGAATGTAACGAACAGTTCGAATGTGTACCCTCATTCACTCGTCTGGAATGTGCCGGCTTTAGCACGCCTGACCATGGGCATAGCTCAAGTATTCCTCAACTTCTCCATGATTCTGGCCGTCATTTTCCACAAAGAACTTCGCACAGCATTTACCGTTTATCTACTGTTCCTTTTTGTTTCCAACATCATTTACGCTGTCGGTCAGTATCCGCTCGAGATCATTCGCGAAGGCTTTCCTGACACTTGGTATGTGCACAAGTTCGCTAAGTAATGGGGAAAAAGTGTGATACAAAGAAAATGCTACACACAAGCTAATCGTTTGTCTCAGCAGTTAAACATTCTAGTTAAACTTTGAATGTTCAACATTCTAGATAATATCGTCTACGTTCAAGATTTTGTGGTCACAATTTTTCCAGAGGTCTTTGGTTAAAACGGAGCAACTGTTTGTGTCAATAAAAAGTACCGGTGTAGACAATTAAAATAATTAACTGTTGAAAACGATAGGTGGCTGCCTTCCTCAGCCTGCACATTTCACATCTACCAAAACTGGGTGTTCTGCTCCGTACCCATGCACATACACGTCCTTATCACTCTGAACCGGATGTGGGTCATGACGTTTCCCGTTTCTTACAAGAACGTTCACTGGAAGAAATGTGCTGTTGTGCTGTGTGTGTCAACGGTCGTATACGCAAATTTACTCTGCTTACCAGTTGTGATACTGGATGTGATGTACTATCGCCTACCGGAAGCGAAAAATGGTTGTTTTCTGAATGCTCAAGCCCAGACTGTGTTGGCGACAATTGTGGCGATTGTTAGCACCGACATGCCGTTCGTCTTCATCGTTGGGGCGTATCCGATTTTATGGCATAAACACCGAATTCGAAAGAAGATTGGAACTGCCAATACGTTCAAGATGGAACTGTTTTCTGCAGTGAAAACGCCGACAAACGGAACCAACGTAAGTCACAAAAATATTTTTAGATTTCGGGTTTCCGGTATTAAAAGGTCAATAGAAAAACGTAACCTAGTTCGACGTTTGTCGATCGCTACGAAGAAATGAAAACGTTAACAAATCTGGTGTTAGACACGCTAAGGATTCTTACCCGCGCAGGAGTTCGCAGTGACACCTCTCGGTATTAATAAGGGAGCAGTTTTTCTGATTATTATATTTACAAGAAACAATCAATTGTTAACGTATAACCAGCTAGCAGCGTCGCCTTTGCGTCTCTATGTACGATCTGCGGCACTGCAGCGCAAGTTTGAAGGCAGCTCGACAGAGCGAAATCGGGAAATGTTTACCAGTACAAAAAATCTGTATTTCTGGCTACCCTGTGCGTCCGTGCTTATGCCTAGCACTGTAAGCTGCGGCTGCTACGAATTTTGCTTACAAGCATGTTGTCTTTAGCTGTCCGTACCACCACAGCGACCCAAACTCTCATCTCTCCATCCATTCTTAATTCTGACGCTACTGACCGTTAGTGTGCTGGTGTGCTGGACACCGGATCAAGTGCTCTGGACAATTGACTGTTTCACAGCGGTAAACGACGCACCCGGTCTACGCTATACCACATCCGTTCTGTTTACTCTCCAAGCGGCAAAGGATCCACTTTTATTTGCCCTGTCATTACGGACATTCCGAAGCATAATATACCGAGCATTCTGCTGCTGGAAAACAGGCTGAAACAGTGGATCGACGGGAAACACGTAACAAGATCTGCAAGCCACGGTACTATTAGAACTCCATACCTGTTTGTCTAGCGACGTTGTAGTTGTCGCGATTGGCAGTAGTTTGGCTGGCACCTTCTTGTCAACATCTGAAGGTGCGGAGAACGACTGAAATGTTTTCATAACGGGAAAGAAACTGACACTTACTTGGGACACTTTGATGAAATTTCCGAATGCACGGTGGATGTTGATTATATATTTTCTGACGCAGAGTATTGAGAATGTCTCTTGACAATACACGACATCATAACCAAGTTTCCCTTGATCCAAGAGAACGCTACATTATTAGTTCCCAGGGGGTGCCATTTCCGGTTCCTGGTGTTCACAGTTTCGCCAGTAAGCATTAACTCGGGTTAACAGAAAAATGTATACTTAACCTGGGGATTTCAAACATGCCAGATCTGCTGAACTACTGTTGGTAGTTGATACCGTGTAGTCTGTAAATCTTGTGAGCGATACCTTGATATTGCTGGGAGCGCAACGCGTCAGCTTTCCGCACATCTGGGAGACAGTAATCCCAGAACAATCATCATTGTACCAACTTCCTTGATGGGCGAATGCCAGTCATCTACTTCGGAAAAGTCTGTTAGCCAACGACATTATAAACATTGAATACTCAAACTGAATTGGGTTTCCGTTGTAATATACTGAAGGCCGCGTATACCAAATTTGAAATGTACGTGCTACACGGCAATTAAGGTTGCTTTGCCCAGATTGTTACCTACTACTATTCTTTGAAGTAGTAGCGCTTTTCATGATGTGTGACCGACAGATCTCCAGATTAGATTATGTACAAGCGGATTTACCTTCATACTGTATGGAAAACCCGTGTTAAGCTACGTTCCTGCGTTTTATTAATTATTATTGGTTATGAGCGGCCCGGAGTTTGTTAGGCGTTAACAACCATAACACTCTAACAATGTCAATAAACGCTATGAATATTTCCCAAACTCCAGGAAATTTCATTATCTGGAATATCCCGGCATCAGCCCGATTGGTCATGTGCATAATCCAGGTGCTTCTTAACTCTTCCATGCTGATGGCTTTTGCATTACACAAACACCTCCGCACATCGTTCACGATTTACCTCATGTTCCTCTTCACTTCCAACCTCATCTACGCCGTCGGTGAATACCCACTTGAGGTCATCCGCCATGGTTTCCCTGGCAGGTGGTAAGTCCCAATGTGCTGATGAATTTAAAATATTCGCCTTTCCTGTGCGAAGAGTACGTGTACTGCTTTCCCAAGAAAGATTAACACGAATTAGCTTTCTATATGTGGCATTCTGAGATCTGTAGACAAGCCTCGGTTCAAAACTGTCTGCAGTAGGCTATTGTTTCAAACAACACATTGCCACTTTTAAGCTAACCTCAGTGAAAATAAGAATAATTTTGAAATTAACAGGTGGCTACCGTCCTCGGTTTGCTCGTTCTACATCTACCAGATTTGGGTATTCTGCCCCGTACCCATGCACATGCACGTCCTTATCACTCTGAATCGACTGTGGGCCATGACCTTTCCAGTCTCTTACAAGAACTTTCACTCCGAAAAGCTGGCTGTCATTCTGTGTGCGACAATGGTCTTATACGTACATCTAGTCTGCTTACCGGTGACAATACTGGATTTGATGTATTACCGATTATCTGAAGCGGAAAACGGCTGTTTCCTGAACACCAAGGCCCAGGCTGTGTTCACGACAGTTGTGGCGATTGTTAGCACGGACATGCCTTTTGTCTTAATCGTTGGGGCCTATCCGTTTCTATGGCGAAAGCAGCAACAGCGGAAAAAGATTGGTCTGGGTAATGCGCTGAAGATGGAGATATCGCATGGATTGAGAAATCCGGTCAATGCTACCACCTTCGGGCAGATACCGGTGAGTGCTTATCGATCTGGCTTGCTTTGCTGATTAAGTGAGTGCATGTGGTTGTACGAGTATAGATACAAACGAAACCCAGACGAACCGAATATACGACTTTCCGTCCATTCCTGATTTTGACACTGTTGACCATCAGCGTGTTAATATGCTGGATACCCGATCAAGTCTCCTGGACAGTTGCATGTTTCACAGCGGTGAATGACTCACCCGATCTGCGCTACACCACGTCCATTCTGTATACGCTCCAAGCGGCGCTCGATCCGATTCTGTTTGCGTTTTCACTGCGTAAGTTCCGAGACACACTGTTTCGAACGCTCTGTCTTTGGAAAGCTTGACACAAAGGTGGGAACGCATGTACGTATGTAACTACTCAACTTCATCGTAAGGAAAAAGAATTGTGCCGCCATGGCGACCGGCTTGTGCGGTGGAGCCTGGGAGTATTCCGGATTCGCGTTTACAGCAGTAAGGCAAAGAAAGGAAAGCTTGTGCAGCAACCTCTAGCAGCGCAATGAGCGGCTGGAACGCGACACACTTCCGTTTTCCTCACTTTTCTGTTTTCTGCAGTCCTCTCGAACTTGAGGGCACTCGAACCATATGTTTTAATTACCTGTGAACTTAGCTCTAACAACCGCGAATAAGCAGTTCGGAATTTGACAGCTCGATCGGTTCCTTTCCCTGTTTGTACAAAGTACCATTAAAATCTAGTTGTTGGAATACTAAATGTGCATGCTGTCTATTGTCTAGTTGTCGAATTCTTGCTCGGTACGTATGTCTAGAAGCTGTATAAGAGGACTTTCTGGTCGTTGTATTGATTTTATATTCTCAGTATTCACAGAAACACTAACGGTAGAAAGGTCAACGCTATTTGTCCGGTCTTATTCCGCACATGGGTTGTAATGTTTCCGTTTAATTATCATGACAATAACAAAAGCTGCTGTAATAACAAACATGTATACAGATACACTGACTAGTCACTACCACTACAACCAAGCATATAACCACAGGTTATGCTGCAGTCCTGAATGACAAAGGCAGCATGTACGTAGTGCACAGTTTTCTTCTGGACGGCTGAGGAAAAGAAACGTCAAGTTTAACAGTACTGCGCAATTAGAAGACATTTTTTATTCAGTTTACATCGTGGTGGGAATCGGAATATGACATCACATATTCTTGTCCAAGGAAACATTATCGTCAGTTTTTGCTTCGTCGTTTTCATCTCGTCAGAACAAGCGCCTGGTGACTAATCTACTGCAACAAACGTCGTTAAGTACCGACATCTAGGTAAGTGAAAGCAGATAAAGGCATTTTGGGTGCACATAGATCCAACAAATTATGTAAGCGTTTCAGTTGTAAGTACCAGCTAACAGCAGGACAGCCTTGTGGTGACACGGTATCCGTGAAACAACCTTATTTGCTTGAGAAACTCCGCCTTGAGCTCCGGTACCGCAGCTCCGAATATCAAGGGATCCAGTGACGCGTGGACAAGTTTCAGAATCCGACAGACCTGAAGGAATCGAATACTGTCCTCCAAGTACGGCGATACCAGGAAGTACAAGCTCATCGGTGTCCAACAAATGGCAATGCTTATGGTCATCAGCGAGAGTAAAGTGAACGACACAGAAAATCGGCCGAGATCCGACGCCGGTCGCACTCGCACTGACACCTGACGAACAAATGTTGCAGTATTCGAAGAGCCGGCGTGTATTGGCTGACTGGCGACAGAAATCGGAGTTACTTTAGTTTGTAGCCGCTTAACGATGAAGTAGGGATAACTCGCTAGAATAACCATCTCTGGAAAAATCTGCAGCACTGCATTAGAAACGGGCAACCACTGGCGAGTAAACGGCGATGTTCCACTAAACGTGCAGTCAACATTGTCCAGTAATTCCAGAAACCAAACCGCATCAATGGTAGTGACTGATACCGCGTAGATCTGAATCAGCCCCCAACTGCACACAGTGACAATTATCGCAAATTTCATTGTGTGGCGCACTCGATACGAAATCGGCCAAGCTACCGCCCAGATCCGGTTAATGGCAATGCTCATGTGGGATAAGGAAATCAGGGGCGCTGTCGCACTGGAGGCAAAACGGTAGAAAGTGCAGAATCCCGGCCAGAGTCTTTGCGGTAGGAAATCTTTCAGTCCCAGAAACAACGGGTTCTGCTGGCATAATGCGGTTGTCAAGTTGGCCAGAAGAAGATATATAATGTAGATACTGAAGGGCGTTAGGGAACTGCGGGCGCGATAGTACAGATACAGCAGCATTGTGTTGCCGATTACGGAAAACAAGCAAGAAACAGCCATTAACCATTGCAGATACGTGAAATTTTGCACAAAGCCAGTGAAACTATCGGTAGTATTGACAGACACGGTGATGTTCATCATGTCGAATGAAACTGTCTGGACTGAAACGACCTTTGCGGAACTTTATATCCAACCGCGAGTAATGTTGCAGCAGTCACGTTTCCCGTTAAGTCTTGCTGCACTTTGTAGTTATCGCACCGGAAAGATCCCAGTATACGCTCCAGGACATAATAAGCTGGGAGTGCGTGTTTACGTTCTGCGTTAACTGGGCGTTGGTTGCTTGGCTTGTTACGTCCGTGCCAGCATGCTGAAATGTCTGGAAGCCTTAATAATGAATTTTGTTTCGACTTGAGCATTACAGCTTCGCAGAACAGATGGACAGATACAGAAGCCAGACGCTGAACAGATGGAAGCCTCGTAAGCAGTCGGACGTCGGACCCTACCACTGAGCCTGAAGAAAATTATTTTGGCTGCTAGGACTTGCACGCGGTCCCGCGAGGGCGAGGTTCGCACAAACACTGGCTGGATTTTCCGGCTGGAACAGTTTCCACTGGAAATTCACGTTCATATGGTCTATTACGTGATGAATTGATGGATCGGCGCACCTTTTATGTCGTGAGGTAGACATCACGCTTGATAAAATAGTACATAAATAAATCAAACAGGGCTCAGTCCGCAGTTGCTGTCTCAATGATTCATAACAGACTCAAGTTCATACCTCCTACTAGCCAGAATACCTGATACGCATAATTTTGAAATTAGCAGGTGGTTGGTTTCCTCGGCTTGCACATCCTGTGTATATTCACAAAGGTTGGGTGGGTACCCAAGCAAATTCACGTCCACATCACCCGGAACAGACTGTGGACCATAACCTTCCCTGTCTCGTACGAGCATTACCATTCCTAGAACTGGCATTTATGTGGTGTGCATCGATGGTCTTATACGTGCATCTGGTACTACCGGTTATGATAATGGATTTGATGTGCCGTCGTTTAGCGGAAGCGGAAAATGGTTGCTCCTGAATTCCAAGCGCCAGACTGCTGTTACGAGTATTCATTTTTAGTTCATTTCGAAAAGCCAATTAATTATCTCTTGGTGCTCAAAAGCCTGCTCATTCTAGAGAAAAATCCAAAATCCAGCCAGACTACAGCACGTTCTTACATTCAAACAGAAAGAGAAACAGCTTAACAGATCCGCACTGCAGAACACTTTCATGATGTGGGTAACCAAATCTTGCACCTGATCGTTGTCTTTCCAATATTTCTCTTGTTGCATCGATGCGCAGTTTCCGCCGCAAGTCGAAACGCCCATGAAGGGAATCATTTCGTGCATATACGTTTGTATACACAATTAAACTTCCCCTTTTCCAGCTCTCCTGCATCCATTCGGCGCCATATAACGCACATGAAAACTGGAATAATTTCCAGCTGACCGTTCAGTTGCAGCGTTCCCCGTGTCCTTCACTCGCTGATGGTTCGTATAGTGCTGCTGTTCATGACCATTGTGGAGATTCTCAGCATGGACACGCCGTTTCTGTTTGGACTCCGGGCCGGATGCGTATGTGTTTTCAGGGCGAAAGCATCAAAGTGGGAAAACGATTGGTCTGATATCGCATCGAGTGGGCGCTACGGTAAATGCCCCCTCCCAAAGCCATATACCGGTAAGTGCTTATCAATCTGGTATCCTTTATCACTGGACTCAGATACAGTTCCGTGTTTGAATTTATTTTGTTGCCTTTTGTAGATTCAAAAAAATCAGACAAGTCGAACCCACAACTTTCGTCCACTCCTGGTGCATTGACACTGTGTTGACCGTTACCGTGTTAATATGCTGGATGCCCGAAAATATGCTGGATATCATTCACAGCGGTGAATGGCTCACCCGATCTGCGTTATACCGCGTCCATTCTCGGCACGCTCCAAGCGGCGCTCGATCCATTTTGTTTGCTGTCTCTGCGCAAATCCCAAGACCCACTCTGTCTTTCGAAAGCTTGACTCCAGCACTGGGAGTGACGAGAAATATGTGTGTCACTGGCTCCCGTTACAAGCTGCTCAACAATCGGTTCCGTTTTCTACAGCTATGTTACAAACAATCGACAGTAA
>JAQGAU010002516.1:0-15296 GCA_034698045.1 Paramacrobiotus richtersi
CCGTACGATCCAAACAGCCGGGGACTGGGGAGGGTGGTCTTGTTGGCGATCTCCCGGAGGAGAGCGTAGGCTTCGGGGGAATGCCATCCGGGCACCAGGTCGTCGTCGGGTGCCCTGGGGGTGACGGCGAACTGGGATTTGGGGGTGCTGGGGGCTGGGGCGGTGGGGGATTCGGGGGCCGGGACGAGGTCCGGAGGGGGTTTGGCCGCTGGGAGGGTTGTGTAGTATAGTAAGGTAGGGTTTAATCGGGATAAGGAGGATTGAAGGAGCCGAGGGGAGAAGGGGATCCAGGAGTACAGCATGCTGCACCCAGCGCAGTGCATGTCTTTCAGACGATATCAACTTCAGAACTCCAGGTCGCAGGCGGGATGAGTTCCGGAAAACTGAAGTCACAGCACATAGTGCAACGAATGCATCTTTAAACAAAAGAAGACGAATCGACGACTGCGCAGAAACGAACTCGGAAAATTCAGATTCTGAGAAAAGATGTCGCAAAAAATGGAAAAATTAAAAGTGAGAAAGCTCGGAATGTGTATAAGTTAGCTGTTAGTGCGGTTAGTGCACCCGCCAGCGTAAGCTTGGTTGAAAATGGAGTAACGTATCGAAACTCTGCTGCAGTGGGGAGGTTTAGAAATTCAAAGACCGGTAACTACCCTCACCCCTCCACGACACAGCATTCTGTGATTTTTGTTTACGACTCGGAATTTCAAGCAGTCGGAACTCGGAACGTAGATGGTAATCCGAATCGTGCATTAAATTTTCAGGTTTTTGACTCATCTGATTGGTTTCCGCTTAGCTTGACTAGAAACTTTTGACTTATATTATCCATTCATAAACCTTTCGTTATCCATCATGTTCAAGAAATTCTCCGATAAAGAATCCGTCACAGGCACATCCCAGCTGAAATCCTCCGTCATCCGCAACTACCGTCAAAACATCCTGGAAAAGTATCCGCACGTCGAGCCCTTCCTGGACGAGATCTGGCCCAAGAAAGACAACGTCAAAATGGTCAAATGCCAGGACCACATTGAGCTGATCGCCTCCCAAACGGGTGACATTCTCTTCTTCAAGCACCGCGACGGCTACCTCCTGCCCTCCCTGCGGGTCCTCCACAAGTATCCCTTTATCCTGCCCTGGATGCAGGTGGACAAGGGGGCCATTCGGTTTGTGTTGAGCGGGGCGAATATCATGTGTCCGGGGCTGACGTCGCCGGGGGGTCGGATGAGTGTGGTGGAGAAGGATACGCCTGTGTTGATTGTGGCCGAGGGGAAGAGCCATGCGCTGGGGATTGGGATGATGAAGATGGGCAGTGAGGAGGTGAGGCGCGTTAATAAGGGGATTGCCGTGGAGATAATACATTTTTTAAATGATGGTCTGTGGCAGATGAAATCGTTTAAATAATGGAAGAAATTCTTTCTTGCCCTTTTTGTCGACTGTCGAGAGAAAAAGTTCGTTGATCGTGTTTCTGCGTTGGATTCCTTTTTATGACATTTGTACCTCAGATGTGTTGAAACTTGAAATGCATGATTATTGTTGAGATTCATATGTAGACATTTGTTGGAAATAAAACAGAAACTGTATAGATGGGTTACACATGTGACAAGTCGCTCGATATGCTGACTTCCGAAAATTTATTTAAAATTTTAAATGCCATTAAAAAATTCAGTAATTAATTTGGTTACCTGTACCGTGGTGTGATATAAAATTATACTCACACCACGCCTGTACCCCAATCATTCCGCGTTACGGTACACAACTTTTATCCGTTTTTTCTGTTAAGAGGAGATAAATCCATTTGTAACTTGAAAGCGTATTCGTGGATCGTAAACTCTTTCTCGGCAGCTTTTTGTTAAATTTTGGGTGTCTTTTAGTTTCTGATTTCTGGCGCATTTTTGGTAACGGTAACATAAGTCAACGACATAAAAATAATTTAATGATAAACCATTACACTTATTACAGGAAGCGAGACAGATGCTGTACAAGTACATTAACAGACGTATGTAAACTTCTACATCAAACAGATGTACGTAAACTATTACAATCTCCACAACATAAAAAAACAAAAAAAGAATTATTGAAATATATTACCGGATAAATAACGGCAACAAAAGATTCAACGATGCTCCTGTCTATATCCGGGTACTTGTCATACAACCGTCCAACATTCACTCACAACTCTTTCAGCGTATAGCGTTTCCGGTCACTTCCGCTCTCAATTTCCACTTCTTCCAGCAGGTCACCCACTTTAACCGTCTCCAGTGCATCCTTCACTTCCGCCGAAAACTCCGTCTTGACGCCAATCTCATTCAGCACCGGACGGAGAAACGCCGACATTTCTTCATCCAGAACCAGCCCATCGAGCTTCTCCCGACTAATCCGGCCAACTTTCACACATTCTTCATCGAACAACCCAAACATCTTAACCTCATCGATTATAGCATCCAGTTCCTTCGCCAAATCGGTATCCCGTACTGTTTTCCCTTCGTTGACCACAAACTCCATCTTCTGGGATAAAAACTCCAAACGCTGGAGTTGCTGTTCCATTGCACTTTCTATTCGGTGTAACAAACCCAAACGTTTCACGTCAGTTTCATCCAAATTGGTCAAGTACTTGTGGCGAAGATTCTGGAAACTGGCCTGCAGTTTGTTCATGAATCCAGCATAGATCCGACAGTTTGTTCGTCCATTCTGTGTCAAATGTTTAGCCAGCACGTCCACGGCTCGGATGGAATCGTTGGTCGCTCGGTCAACACGTCTGGCCAGCTTGGTAACGGGACCGAGATCCGCCATAACCTGCATGTTACGCGATCGCATGTCTTCCACATGGGTGAGATTTCCTGCGGTTTTGCAATCCATACAGATCATTTGGCGGGTTATGGGATCGATGAACAGCTTGGTCTTACCGTGCAGATGGCAAGTAGCCTCGCCGAGGATCTGGCCATCGTGGGCGAGGTACCGGTGGTCGTGCGGATCATCGGCGTAGCGGCGATCATCGCGGCAATTCACGCAGAGGTGTTGAGAGGTCGTCTTGCAGTACATGTGAACTGTGGGCTTTTCACACTGTCCGCAGATGTGCTTTCCTACAGAATATACTGCACTTTCAAGATCGGAAGTCGTTAGTCGTATTGCTCACAATCGGAAAGTACTAATAACAATCGGAAAGTAATAATAACAGGAAAAGGAACCCGTGTACTGGACAAAGCAGTTTTTCCCTCTCGTGGGTATTTATTTACCAATGGTCGTGCGACTTACGTCATTCTGACGCGCAGCTGATGGGAAAAATTAAAAAAAACTGTGGTAAATAAACCCTGCTAAGTGCTACCCTAAATTCACCGGAAGCGGCGCGGAAACCGCTGAATCAGGGCACAGTGAAAAACATTTTTCACGGCATTTATAAGAAAATCTCGTTAACCGGAAATGAAAATTCCCATAATCTGGACAGAGTAGACTACTCACTCCGCATCTGTTTAATCAGCCGGAATCTTTGAAAATTCGGTTTTTTTTATTCGTATCAGATTTATATGTTAAAGGACCACATAATAATATTTACAAACAATTACTTCCGCCATGAAAAATGGCAACCTGTGGAACTGCAAATAATATAATTATTATGATTTATTGATTCTCCTTGATTATCGCTTTTATTGGTAATTACAATTTAGCACTTCGTCTATTTCTCCATGGATTCTAGTCATTTTACTGGGGAAAAAAATCGAAAAAGTTCGACAAAGTCTTTCGAAAAAGTTGCTGCTTTAGCAAAATAATCATATTACGGTTTTACCTGGAAAAGGGATATCGAGTCCATTTGGCGGAAATTTGTTGTCCCCTTCCTGTACCATTCCCATCGCGCCCACAATTTCTCCGTTCGAAATCACATCCAGGGGAAAATTCTCCAACACCGCCAACCATCCCAAAGTGAAAAGATCCAGTGGATACGCACGCAGTACATCCTCGGCCTGGAACGCTTCCCGTCCACTTTTGGACAATTCAGTGATATGCTTGTCCGTCATTGGTGTCTGGCACACACCGCACCGAAACTTGACTTGGTCCTTGCCACAGCTCTCGGATTGTGAAGGACCGTTCAAGCAGTCTTCGTACGCCAGCTGTGTGGTATGGGCGATATTCTTCGTAACACACTGGAAGCACATGGAATGGCCGCACTTCAACAGCAACGGCAACTGGCTTTCGGATAAACCTTTACGATAGGAGAAGCAGTGCTGGCAGCTGGGACATTTTGTCGCAGTGGATGCCTTCGAAGAATGTAGCTGTTGGGATACGTCCACTGAACCCATTTCCGAAACCGAAAATATGTACACTAGAATCGCAGATTCTTGAAGCAACCACGAACTACCGTCACTGTGAGATGTTACAATTCATGACTGAAAACATTCACAACCGAGTCCGCGTGTTTATGTTACACGGGTGTTAGACTGGGTACATCGAACAGGTAATCAGGTGGATAGTTTTCGACGAATAAAAGTATGCCTCGGTCGATCCTGACTATTGACCGACCAGCTCCCTGTAGCAGAAAGAATGGAAATTCTGAGCTGGAAACCGAGATTTACGGATCAAGTCAAGAAGACTAACTGGCTGAGGCACCATCAGCGTTCACTGATGGCAATTTGGCATCATGGAGAGCCCGTTTGTTTAGAGGAACTCTTGTTGTAATAAACGGAATTTTTTACATCAGTGGGCATAATCCAGTTTTCACAGCAAAAGGGTCCATTTTTTAAAAACTGGCACGAAAGATTTTCAACTCTTGAAGGACTGGCTGTGTCAGCTTTCTTAGGGCTCTCCACTGGGATATATTTAGCGGTCATCCGGATGACCAATGGGCAGTTGTGAAAAATGACTTCATAAAATCTGATGAAAATCAGTTAAAAACCCCGCTTTCTTTCGGTAATAAGCACTTTCCCTAACATCTGCAAGTTCAAATGGCGGCCACCCTAGTACAGGAAGTATAACAGGAAGTTGGTCATTGCTTCGTGGGCTTCATAATCTGCTATAACGAGAACGGATGATCAGCTTTTGCATGCCACATTAACGGTTGGTTTATTGTCTTTCCGCAACGGGACAACGTCCCCTCTGGGCGTCAGACATAATTCGGCATATTGCAAACAACAATCATGAAGTGCAAATTGCTACAGTTCAAGAGAAAGAAAACACGCATTGAAGCGAAGGAGATCAAAGAAACAGAAATGGAGAAAAAGTAGTCTGAAAACAAGAGATCATTAGAGCAGCACAGCAAATCAAGAAATTAGTACAGCCATTTCCTCACGAACACACTGGTAGGCCACATTTCACGCTGGAGAATTTTATCAGTCATTTCCTTAAAACTTCCAATCTTGGCAAAAGTCGATGTTCGCCTGTCCCCACGGGCTGGGATGTACACGTTCACAAGTCTGGTTGAGATGCCTTCGATATATTGCAAAAAGCTTCTCCATGCAGCCTTTTTTCTCCGAAATGGTTCTTGGTTCCATCGCAGAACCGAAAAAGAGGCAGGGATCTGTTTGTCATTCATTTATGAAGCACGGTCAATATGAAATGATTGTTTCCGCCATCATGACCCTAACTTAATGCTAGAGAAGCAGCGCGAAAGAGCTGGATACAGCATAATGTATGCAAATGTGCGGCCATATCTTTGCTTCATCATTGGTAGTACTCTGTAATTGTGGTGGTCTTCAGTGAAACACAATAGCTGATGGTCAGTAGCGGTTTATATATATGAAAAGCCATAGGACATAACGAGCACGTAACAATGATGGTAAAGCGCTATCCGGTGGTCATCCACCTCGCTGAACAATGGTCAGTCCGATGACCATTTCAAATGCATCTCCAGGTATGTAGCCCGTAAAAACGGTGTGAGCCGCCGATCTTGTGCCACGCTGCATTAGATCGACCGGCTGTCTGATAAAAAACTGAAAGATTGATCCAGTACATCTGTCATTCCAAGTCCTATTGATCATGATCGATGCAAAAAATGCATCATGGGCATCGCGGTCGGCTGCCGGGTGACCGGTCCAAAGAAGAGGCAGTGTGCGTGAGGTATGCTTCTTGCCATTTTTGAAAACCACAGCAAAGTTCTGTTCGACGCAGTTTTTCCTGGGCTGTCTGTCAAGTGGTCATCAGGATGACCACTGGTCAAGTGGTCATCAGGATGACCACTGGTCAGCGGACCGGTGACCATTGGAAAATGCTAAGTAACCATTTGTCCCTTGTTCACTATTCTTGACGTGCTATTCTGGATATCACGTTGTAGGTGTGTCTTGTACTAACAGGCATTAATATATCGTGTTCCTATTTGCTGTTGTTGACTGTTTGTACGACTGTTTGTGCATGGATATGATTGCCTGTAGAATCAGCGTGTAACGAGAATGTCTTCTTCGTTAAGAGTGATCGGAGTTGAAGAGTAGGAAAGTGATGAGCTGGTAATCAGAAGCTAGATTCTGGTTAAGTGTGTGTGTGATTAAACTTTCGTGTTAACGGAAGTTTGTGTGTGTTTGGTGACCTCTGAAAGAAAGAAGGATCTTCCTTACGGAAGTTACGTTGTAGCTGTGAGCTAGCAAGGAGTAGTGAGAGTTTTCCACATAGAACGAGAGTCCAGAGATCCCCTTGTACCGACTGTGTTTGGTTGGTAGAAGTAATGCTCCAAATCAGGTAGTGATCGGAGAGTCCTTCAGTATCTTGTTGCATTACTTACGGAGAAAAGCCCATCTTGGCCGTATGATATTATTATAAGATCATTGACCTAGCATGAGAATAAGAGCATCAGAATCTTCGACCGAAGCGAAGCGCAGGTCTTCTATATTCAATGGAAATGGTTTTTTTTCCGTCCGTCGGTCACGGTACCGGAAGTATTATGTCACAACACAGTTGTAGAGGGTGCGTTCTCTTTGTATATTCAATAAAACGGTATATTTTGTCCGTCCGTCCTTCGCGTCGTTCCGATACCAGGCAATGCAATATATCTGTCACTGCCACGTAGCACAAATACTCGTTGCTCTTTGTGGATGGTGGTCCCCAAATCCACAACTGTTTCCATTTAACTCTGTGTAGGTTTTCTGTTCGCTTCGGCCCACCAGTACCCGCAAACAGCGAGTGCACTTACCTAGTATCAAGATATTTCCATACGCCTCTAAGGAATTGCGTCAGCTCTTATCGGTTGTCTCATCCTAGTTCCTTTGTCACAGCCGCATTCCTACTGGAACGTGTTGTGCTGTGGGTGCCTTCGGCACAAGGAATAACGGATTTGGACTTCCGATGGAAGCGGATAATGCTTCTGCAAGTACCTTCCAATGGCGGCTCATGATGCCATTGCCTGAATCATTGTCCTGTGGCACACGCCTTCCGTTTTGTATCGCCTTACGGGTTAATTTATTCGTTAACTGGACAGTCTTGCTTACCTTCTGTCGTGGTTAGCAGCATTATTGCTGACTGCCTGTGAGTCTGCTGTGACCTTTTTGTACTGTTTGCATTCTTGGGCCAAAGTGTTTGTATTTTCCCGATTAAACTACAAATTGTTCCCGAGGGTTTTGGTTCTTTATCCGTATTATAACGGATCAGTAAAGTTTCTAAAGTACAGATTAGGAGCATTTCACCACCATTATCACAACACTTCCGCCGTTTTCCCTATAGCGCACTCCATGGCCGTTCCCTGAAACCGGGTTCCCTTGGTTGTCTATATACAACTGAGTGCCCCTGTTTCTTTTACTTCCAATTCCGGTTGCAATTTACTTCCAATTCCAAAAAAAACATTCCGGTTCTATTTTTCCTTGGCTATATAAGCAGTTCTGCTTTGCCTCGAAAGACACACTCTCTTCAGTTGAATAAAATTTTAACCAAGACAGTTATCGCGGTTCGATTAGATTCCCTGTAGCGTAAGCGCTATTTCTCGTCTCCTTTACGTGTTCCCGGGTCTTACAATTGTTAGGAGGCAGGTTTTGTTCCAGTTAGTGAGATCTAGCAGCCTAACCAGGTTCCCTGTGTGGAATGCTCGGTGGCTATCCGACTTCGCTTATCCCTGTCGGGTTTGTCCGATATCGAAGAACTAACTGTTTGAGAATTAATACTACTTCACAAAATAGACTATTACACAGAAGTACAAGCAATGCCTTGCTCCTTTTCGGATCGTGGTCGATTATCATAACGGCGCAAGCTGTCATTCCATATAGGCTTAGTTCCATAAATGGGCAACGAAGAAACTTTAGGCATTTTCTTGGTTGGAACCACAAATCAGTCCAAAAGAAAAGGCTTACTATGGAGAAGATTACTACAATACATAGCAGCCAGAACAAATCCCTGTATTCCTGCAGTGATTAGTTCTGAAGTCTACGAAGCGAAGGGCTACTCCTTATTTTGTTTTTTATACTGGGAAGGTCATTTGAGCTTGCGGAAGTCGGGCAACTTGTCGTATTAACCCAAGAAAGCCGGTTTTTCAAATGATTAATTTTCCTAATACACTAAAAAGTTATTTTTACAACTGTCCATTGGTCTGTCCGATGGCCACAGAGAACAACTTGTCGTATTAACCCAAGAAAGCCGGGTTTTCAAATGATTAATTTTCCTAATACACTAAAAAGTTATTTTTACAACCAACTGTCCATTGGTCTGTCCGATGACCACAGAGAACATCGCAATGGATAGCCCTAGCGAAACTGACCATAAACGGTGCTTTAAGGACTGACAAACATTCGTGGCGAATTTGGAAAGAAAAAACTTCTTAAATGCAGTTAAATTGTGATCATGCCCACCGATGCCAAAATGCCATCATGCTACCCTCGCTTACCTACGGTCAGAAACAATCGCAGAAAATTACTTCTTAATTAGATTTTTTTATGCCGGCCGGTTTTTAGCTCATAAGTCGTACTCCTTGTGGACCTCTAGTACCGGGCGCAAGTGGGTGAACCCACCAGCGCAACAACATGTCAACTGGCACGGTGAGGGACTCATTTCTGGGCCATGTTCCCTGCAGTTCATACCGTGGTTCGACTGTTTACGTACAACATGTCAGTTAGGGCTGTAGGATACACTGAAAAATAAATAAATTATAGTCCGTATGTTGCCTCTTCAAGGCACTGACCCAGCCCCAAGCACTGGTTTACATTTCACACGATTTCTTGAATAAATATTCGAAGTGAAGCACTTCTGCATGTACTGTACTGACCACAAATTACGGGTACCAGCAAACCAAATGAGGATTTTTTTGTACTGAATATTACGCAAGGCAGTAAGAATAAGGAGATAAGCTATCATAAATCACCATAACAGACCACATGGTCTCTGACTCTATAAAGACTAGGAAAGCCAGTACAATCGCCAATCAGTATAAAAGACGAAATCAACAGGGACAACAACTTCTCACTAGTTCAGTGCTTTCAGAGTTTCAGTCAACAGCTCAGTAGTCGGGATCGGGGTCTCTCCTGGGAATGGTGACCCGGGGAATGGAACTGCTGCCCCGGGTCTGTCCCGAGTACTGGGTACCGTTGCGTGTGCTGCGCGGATACGACGTACTACTGGCTTCGTCTGGACGGCGCCGGTAAGCCATCAGCCAACAGGAGACCGAGATGGCGATGGCCACGAGCGCTAAGAGGAGGGTAATTGCCAGTGTTACCGCGAAACTGGCCGTCGACAGGCACACTTCATCGCTACCGCTTCCGGTTAAAATACCTAGAAAGCATTGTTTTTTGTTGTTAACCTTGTGTGTACCACTTGCAATAAAAAGAAGAATTTCATGAGATCGGTCAAAAACAGCAAATCAAATCAATGTGGATGAACTGATGAAGGTGAGTTTAGTGATAAAGGAGATTACATTACCATTGGTAGCATTGAGCGCTTGTGCTTGAGCATCGTAGGTTTCCAGTCCACTTGATTCCACCTGGATTTCTTCGATCACATCACCTTTGGGTGCAACATCAGCTAAGCCCCTCTCGGCTTGACGGCGTTTCCTTCCGGAGCTTTGCAGGGCACCCGGTTGACAAATCACCTAAAGAAACGACATGTTCGAAGCATCCCCGGATATGTTTTGTTGGTTTTCCTTACCGGTGGACAGTTGTTAAAGCAAATTCGAATGTTGCACTTGAAGCGTAGTAGACTGGCTCCGGGGAATTTGAATGCACTGAAATTGGCACGTAAGGTATGATCCGCCGGATCCCGGAGCCATTCGGTAAAGATGGTCCGGTCCGTTGCGCATCTGCACTCAAAACGAAAATTCTTAATCTCTCTCACACCCATCAATAAACCAAGCCATCCCGTACCCGAAATTATCCGTAATCTGGAATTTCCACGAGTTATCCACGGCTACTGCCATGCAGTTACTGGCGAATCCTCCGTACACCGTGTACGGCGTGACCTCCACTTTCAGCTGCAGATTCTCACCAATGTTGGCACTGGTAACGGGGCTGCCGTCCATGTTGGTGATGATAATGCGGCAGACGGGCGGCGGGGCCTGGTTGGCGATGGTACCCTGGATTGTCCGCAATGAAATCGTAAAGGTCGGGTTGGTTACGGTGACCACCGGGGTTTTGTAGCGGCATCGAATGTTGTAGGCTGTGGCATCGATGGTTACCAGAGTGGGATGGCGTTGGATGACCAACACAAAATCCGCCAGATCCTAACGAGAAAGGCCCTTATTCGTTTAGTTACAGGGCATTATCCGACTTTTGTCAGCATCAAAACTGGAAACAACAGCACTCGAATAGACCAGCAAATTCGACTCACCCCATCAGGCGACACTCCACACGATCCGTATTTGATAGTAAAACTGATGGAATACTGATTATTGGTCCCATCCACAATTCTCCGGCACTCTTCCTGCCGACTGTATCCCTTGACATACAAGACCCCCTGGAAATTACCCGGCACGGCCACCTGCACTTCAATCCCATCGGACAAACAGTTAACCGATGCTTCTGGTACGTCAACCCTAGCAGGCGTCGAGAGCTGTTTGCTCGGTATCGTTGGCGTCACCGGCGGTGTTGGCGGTATCGTCACTATCGGTGGTGGTGGTGGACAGTACGGTGGATTTCCCGGTGGATAGAGACAGATACAACCGCATACATCCTTGGAGAACCGCATGTAGGGTCCGCATTCCACTTCCAGACAGGGCGGTGGAGTGTATATGGGGATTGGAGTCGTCGTGGTGGTGATGCGGACTTCCTCGCACCGGCCGTTAACGCTCAGGACTAGGGGTGGTCGGCAAATGCAAGTGAGGGTAGTCAGGTCCAGGATGAGATTCTCTCGGCAGAAACACTGAGAGGAACCGATGGTGTTCTTGCACTGGGCGCTGCCGCACGGCGGAGGATTGAGCTCGCATTCGTTGACATCTGTTGCAAAGGCGGCCGATTAAGCATTATGACAGTCGCCAGTGCGCGCAAACAAAGGCCCATAGCTATGGTGCCTGATAGTCACCACTAAAGTAACCTGAAAAATGCGAACATTCAAGTGCTTACCAACGCAAGTTCCGCTGACGAACTGGTATCCAGGTGGACAGAAACAAAAGTAACTGCCGGGGAGATTCTGACATGTCCCTGGCCCGCAGATGGTCAGATTTTCCATACACTCATTATAGTCAAAACATGAATTCTGATTGAACCAGTATCCCGGTTTGCACAGGCACTTGTAACTACCAATGACATTCTCACATGTTCCCGCTACCCCGCAGATCCCGTTGAACGTACACTCGTTAACATCCACACACGTCCCATTGACCGAGTCAAACCCATTAGGGCACTTGCACCGGAACGTGCCGACCAAATTCTCACACACTCCGGGTTTACATAGTTCTGGTTTCTCCACGCAGAAGTTGTAGGCAACACAGCTCTTACCGTCCCAGTTGAATCCCGGTCGGCAGATGCACTTGTAGGATCCGGGTATATTTTGGCATGTATTACCCGCGCCGCAGATCAGATTGTCGGTGCATTCGTTGACATCGATACACGTTCCTTGTTGGGATGAGAAGCCCGGTGGGCAGATGCACTCAAAGGAGCCGATGGTGTTCTTGCACTGGCCGCCGCCGCAGATGCCGGGTTGCAGGCACTCGTTGACGTCGATGCATTTCCCATCCACTGGTTGGTAGCCATAAGGACACACGCAAAGATAGGTTCCAGGGAGGTCGAAACAGCTGCCAGGAGTGCATGGATTCTGGGTGCATTCGTTGACATCTGCAATAATAATATCAGATAAGGCCCTGATCTGCTACAGTCCGGTAGTTTACAACAGCAATTCAAGACAAGTGATTGTATGTTCACGTACTGATACACGTCTTTCCATCAAACTGGTATCCAGGTGGGCACTCGCAGACATATTGATTAGGCGCCAAGTCTTTACATGACCCTTGTTGGCACGGATTTTGCATGCAAATTCTGAGCTCCGCTTCTGGTTGAATACACTGGAAGGAGCCTAACGTGTTCTTGCATTGTGAGTTTGGTGGGCAGGGGTTGTGGGTACATTCGTTAACGTCTGCGCAAGTCCCATGGGCGAATTCAAAACCAGGTGCGCATTTGCAAGAGTATGATCCCGTTAAATCAATACAGGTTCCTTGGTCACCGCACACGGGGGCTTCGCACTCGTTCACCGCTAAAGAACACAGATATCTATGTCATAGCATTCCCCCATAATAATATCATTAACAACAAATGTAATACCAAGCTTCAAAGATATTTTTAGTTCTTATACATTTATGATAGAAGTTGAAGAAGTTCCAACGTAACGTTCAAACCCGTTCGTAAAATCGTTATCAACAGTTATCAGCTTTAAAAAACATGCATCCTTCAGCGTTGATTTCACTGTGCGTTCGTTTTGCTCTGACCTATTACGTCAGCTTACCAAAGCATGTGCCGTGAGCATTCACATAACCCGGTGATGGACACCGACACACATAGCTGCCAATTGTATCAACACACGTCCCTGGTCCGCAGATGGTCAGTTCAGTACACTCGTTGACATTAATGCACGTCTGATTGTTAGGACCCGGTGTGTATCCCGGAGGACACACACAGAACGCGCTGCCGATGGTATTGATACAAGTACCGCTTCCACAAGGATTATTGATGGCACATTCATTGAGATCCACGCAGGTCTGTTTATCGAACGTGAAACCGGGCGGGCAGACGCATTCGTAGCTGCCGATGGTGTTCCTGCAGGTCCCCGAACCGCAGATGACCTTTTCGATACATTCATTCATATCTGAAAGAGAGGGCTGCTGAATGCTGCACAAGTTGTCAAACTATACAACAAACCTTCACAACGCCCATTGATGAAGTTGAATCCCGGTGGGCATGTACAGTAATAACTTCCTATTGAGTTGAAGCAGTTTCCGGGCTGGCAAGGTTTTCTTTCACATTCATTGACATCTACGATAACAATTGCAAGCGGATTGTTAGAAGGTTTGCCTGTTTCATATCGAAGAACGCGGTTAAACGAAAGAAATCAGCTTGCTATTCTTAACCTGCACATGCTGGCGATCCAAACGTAGACATTTCATATCCTAGTGGGCAAATACACCGGTATGATCCAACAGTGTCCTGGCATTCTCCGGGCAAACACAGTGATGCCACCGCCGTTTCTCTGCATTCGCTGCGACCTAAATTACGATAGGCATAACGACAAACCAGACACATATATCATTGCCAGCGCACGTACTAATGCAGGTCTTGGTTGCTACGTCGAACTGGAACCCAGGCAGACACTGGCACTGGAACGATCCCAGCGTGTTAATACATGTGCCCTTTCCATCGCCACACGGGTTGCCGCGGGTGCACTCATTGATATCCATACACACACCCGGCTCCTGCCGCTGATAACCGACGGGACACACGCAAAAGTAGCTGCCATCCGTGTTCTGGCACTCACCCGGTGCGCAGGGATTTGTGGCGCATTCATTCACATCTACGACGGACATCATACCATTACGACGCATGAACATAAATGAGACACCGAACATGTTTGACAGCAAGAAGGGTAAATTCAATGCTAATTTTTGCAGAAATTACTGCATTTTTTAAATTACTGCTTAACATTTGCTTTCCTCACCAAGGCATCGATTATCCACCAACATGTATCCCAGTGGGCACTTGCATACATACGACCCGGCCGTGTTGATACACTGCCCCACCAAGCAGGGATTATGCAGGTTGCCGCACTCATTCACGTCAACACAGGTGGTTCCATCGAAAATGAATCCAACCGGACATTTGCAGGTGTATTTTCCAGGTGCTGTATCGACGCAGGTACCTGGATTGCATGGTGACCTTTCCGCACAGATTCGGATTTCTACAACAGCAGAACCAATAGAATCACAAATCTGAGATAGATTTATGGTCATTTACATACCACCGCATATAGGTGACCCTCCAGGACCTTCGATCACTCGGAACCCGTCGAAGCATTGACATGTATAACCCCCCGGGATGTTGGTGCAGGTGCCTTGACCACATGGTGCAGATACTTCACATTCGTTGATATCTGTTTCGGTACAATGATTAGTACACATTCTCATTCTTCCGGTCGCATACATATAAGTAAAGCAGAAGCTAGGACAGTTCCGCTAAATCAACCAGCTAGTACTGGTGAATAACACACATGTTCGAAAGTTTGTGACATACCTATGCAGATCGTTTGACCATTCGGTTGTAATGACACCTTGTATCCCTTGTTGCATTCACACGTGTAACTACCCAGCGTGTCAATGCAGCGTCCATTTAGGCACAAATTTTGTTGGATACATTCATTTATATTAGCGCAAATAATCTGCGTCCCGTTCTGGATCATTTGGAAGCCTTTGGCACAAGTCGTCTCCAGAAGCAAGCTTCTGCACTGCCCAAACAAATCCTTGGAGAAGTTTTCGATGCATTCGCATGAATCCAACGATCGGCCGTCAATGCCAATTTTAATCATGCTTCGACAGGTACCATCACGGTAACACGACTGAGTCGCACATGGATTGATCGTTATGGCTTTACACAGGGTTGTTCTCGGGTTGTCCGATACGAATCCCGGAGGACACATACAAATAAAACCCCCCTCGGTGTCCTGACACTGGGCGTTCGCGGCGCACGGAAGTTGTGTGCATTCATTGATATTGACGCATGTACCGCTGACGAATTCATATCCGACCTCGCAGCGACACGTGTAGCTTCCCTTGGTGTTCTGACAGGTACCATGACGACATGGAGCCAATTCACACTCATCCACATCCGCGCACATTCCATTGATGAAGCGCAATCCCGGTGGACAATCACACTGATAACTACCAACCAAGTCGATACAATCACCCGGAGAACAGGGATTAACTCCACATT